>VMBQ01005221.1:5837-58994 GCA_007657795.1 Dreissena rostriformis
AGTAGGGATGCAAGAGGTTAACCGGTTAACCGGTTAACCTACCGAACGACCAGTTAACCGGTTACATTTTCGGCAAAAGGTTAACCTGGAAAAAATATTTGATTATGTTTTTTTTTCATCGAATAACTTGTACGTTTTTACTTTTTTCGCGTGACATACTGCCAAATTGCGCTGGCCACTAGTTAAAACAACATGCCGCACAGTCGACGGTAATAAATAACGTGTCAACAAACACAGCAATAAAGCAATAAATCAATACCTTTATGATACCTTAATGATAACAAATAGGGGTACGTTTTGATAATTGGCACCATTGTTTTGTTTGACTCGCGAAAATTTAACTAGCGAACTGCGGGGAGTGGGGGCTATTAGCGAAGACGTAATTGACACGTTTATCGAACTCGCGATAAAAAACAGTTTAGACAATGCACGGCTTTTTTTGATGTTTTGTTAACCAATATCCAACACTGATTGCTCGCGAAAATACCGTGTTTTATAAGTAACAATTTTATGAAGAAATGCATGTTGTGCAAATACTTGTATATGTGATGTTTTGTTTGAACTGTCCGATTGATTTTCACTGTTTGTAGTGTATCACTGATTTATTCTGCAGACAGAACTAGGAACTGTGAATAAAAAATTAACTCAGAATCTGAATTTGTGTGCTTTATTTTACCCACAATTAAATGTAAAATGAACATTAAACGATAATAATTCGGCTACAGACGCTAAAATGCAAATAACAAAATATTTGAAAATATTTTATTATCCAATAAAGAGAGATGCGGATTCGTTGAAACGCATGACCCTCCTTACGTCAACCAGAAAGGAAAAAAACATGATAATATTAGGTCAATTTGAGCTTTAAAAATGGAAACATAATTAACAAAGAAACGCACCTTTTTGTGAGCGATATGACGCGAACGTAATATAAGCGGCCCAATCAAAATTAAAATTATGACGCAAGCGATCTCAAATTAGAAATTACTTTCGTTTCTATAGAGCGGTTCGAGCGGTATGACATTTTTATGTACTCTAACATTGAAACTACCTAAAGCGTTTCGGTTAACCGGTTAATAACCGGTTACGGCAAAAGGTTAACCGGTTACTGATTTTTGAAACCTCTTGCATCCCTAGAATAAAGTTTTGTTCCAGAGAAGCCTGTGCAGTCTGCACAGGCTTATCAGCGACAACACTTTCGGCTTTTATGATATTTTTCTTTAAAAAAAAATCTCTTCTTAGCAAAATTCCAGTTTAGGCTGAAAGTGTCATCTCTGAAGCAGGTGGCAAATCGTATTAAATGCAGCTACTAGCTTTCTAATATAATTGTTCAGCTGTATGTCCCTGTTTGTTTTCAGATCTGTTCAACAAAACTTCAGAATCAAGTCGCGGTGAGGCGCCTCAATCGTCTGAAGCAGCGCCCGTCATCAGCAGCTCGCAGACGGGCCGCAACATGGAGGAGATTGCAGACAAGGACCCCAGCAGCAGCAGCAGCGACGCCAGTGATGATGGTGATGACGATGATGATGACGATAGGGATGATGATGGCAGTGGGACCAGTAGCGGGTCAGAGAGCGAAGAGCAAGATCAGGAAGGTCAAGGTCATTCTGACCATGAAAGGTATGGTTTTTCCGCTGTTGCGTCACTGATGATTACATTGGTGATATCCAGTTGTTATTTAGGCTGTAACTTGCAGGTAGAAATTGTGATTTATCTAAGCTGCCCCGTTATGAAGTTTACGGTTATATGCGAATCACCATGCACGTCTGTCTGTTCATCCGTCTGACTGTCATTCTGTCTGCCTGTTGGTAGACACAAACTTGTACGCTGGTATTCTCTTTATGAAGTTGTGCATGTGCGATTTTGCATGGTTCTGTGTTAAAAATTACAAAGTTTTTCAGAAATATACATCTCGGAAACTACAACATCCATATGTTTAATATTTGGGATGTATTGCATATTCGCCCTATCCTTATTTTCATCAAATCATGACACTGTGGTATTACCTCACAACACCCAGGGGCACAAATTAGGTATATAGACTTATACAGCAAAATAATGTTAAAAGTCTTTTCCTCTGAAACCTCAAGGTCAAAATGTTTTTAATTTCATTTTGGTATGTTACATTGTTTTGTGGATCTCTACAAACTTTGTTAAAACAATGCAATTGGGGTCAAAGTGGCCACGCTTCAGGGTCCAATGTCTCATTGTTACAACTTGCTACACATTTATACATTTGGTGTCGGAGGGTATCTGTGACAACGTCTAGTCTATTATCATGAAGTATGGAGTATTTAAACAATCAATAACAAACGGAAATGCAGTTTCATGATTGTATGCATTGTCAATATTCACTAAAAGATTAATATTTTAGATTAAAAACACTCCTAATGAAAGCATGGTTAATGTTTATAAAATCCTCATATATGGAAATCTGTTGAAAATTGCATTGTGGTCAAACACATTATTAGTTGTTCGCGCTAGCGAGCTTCTTATGTAGAGGGAGTTTTGCAAGGCACTGTGCTGCTTAACTACGCTAGGAACGATAACCACAGCATCTGCTTGTTTATAATTCACCACTGGTACACTGCAGATCTTCTCTTTAAACCCGCTGTTTACTAAATCACTTAGCGCTTTATCGAGTGTGTATGTTATCAATAGTGTTTAACAGCTTGTGCGACCACATTGGCATGATTATCATTGAAATCTTTACATATTGGCTGCTTTCAGGGAAAACGAGGCTTAATGCATGTCAAATAAGATTAGCCTGTGCACACTGATTAGCTTGTGCATTGCGCACATTTTGTCTGGGTTATCTCTATAACATAAATATGAGGATAAACAGTGCACACACATCTCGACCTGTGCTTTAAGACACACTCTTTATAAATTTGAATGGGTTGTGTTCATTTCAAACTTGCAATATAAAAAGCTATAACATAATTTTGAAAACTGAGTGGCATCTAAGATTATGCAATAGCGAACAACTTCAGTGCCTTCCGCGCTTTGATTTTATACCAAATTCTCATGTTTCGTGCCCCAGTAAATGAACAAAGGTCATAAGGTTAAAATGCCATTAAAGCCAAATAGTAAGTGGCCATTTATTATTGGTTTTGACATCTGTTTTGAAATCATCTAATACACAATGACTGTAAATTGTGATTCCATTAACACCCCAAGCTACATTGACCAATACCGTCTATTGAAAAATGACTTACTTGACCAGTCGTTGACCTGCATTTATTTTACAAAATGAAAAGAAAGGATCATATTTTAGAGCAATATTAATAATTATTACATTCTTTATTTTCAGGTCATCTGAGGAACAGAAAGTGAGGACAGATATTTCTAGTCAACCGCAGGTGAGCGATTGTCCTTTAATTAAGAATGACCTGTGGGTTACCTTTACTGTCCATTATTTAATGAAGATTAGTTAGCCAGTGTCTTTTGGTTTCCACTAAGTGGTCATTTACTCTGCTGTTGTGACAAACTGTGACATACCAGATTTGCTTAAATATTATTTTCTCTCATTCAATTGAGGCCTTTCTTTGTATACTGCATTATTGAATTTCAAACCATGAAAACTGTAACAAATCTTGCATGCCATGTGGGTGCATGCCAATAATGCATTCAAAACAACAAATAAGCAACATCAATAATGCATCATATGAAGTAAATAATAGAGTAATATGAGCGGCCATGCAATGCGAAAATGTCTTATACCAGATGCAGTTAGCGTAGCTCCAACCAAACCTGCACATTCGCGCAGTCGGGTCAGGCTCTACGCTGTCCCCTTTTAAGTCATGCAAGGTTCTGTGGTCTCATTAGCGGACAGGGAAGCTTCTGACCAGGCTGCGAGGATGGTCTGGACATGTGCAGGCCGCATATGGCATAAGACCCATTTTCGAATGACACAGGTCATACACAAACTGTCTTGCAGGTTGTCCATGGATTTTAAATAGAAACTTTGTCTTCATGATCAATTGTTATACAGGGTAGCATTCAAGTAAATAATCATCAGTAATTATCCACAATGAATTACCATACTTTGTAACACCAATAAGTGCGTGCACGTTTACCATATAACTGATATATGGCTGGATAGAAGAATGATATGTAAAAGAAGAATTGACAAATATGTTTGTCTGTAGCAAACCATAATCTATGAATGTATGAAAGTGCATACTAAGGTTTTATGGAACAATGTTGATTGAATATTTGTATATCCTGCTTGTGGAAATCTCTAAATAGCAGTCACAATGGTTGAGGAATGTACGTGCATGAATGAGTGTGTGCGTAAATGAGTTTGTCATTCATCATGTAGTTTTGAGATACTGCAAAGTCATTTATATTTGTCTCCGTGAAATGTTTTGGTTAAAAAGTGACACTTTCATGGAGACGTAAATTAATGGATTTCTGATTGAGGACTGAATTTTCTGGTTATACAACATAGGAATTTGTTTCTAAGGGTGTCCAATGTGTTTGTAACACTTATGTGCAATAAATGGGTGTGTGGGGGAAGTGGCTTACAGGAAGTGAGCCCTGTTTATCGCATGCCAATTAACAAGTCCATTTTTATGAAGTTATATAAAGAAGGTGTATGACATGCCAATGAAATGTTCCATTCTTATGAAATATAGTTTACGGGACTTTATGACTGCTAACAAGTTCTTGAAGCAACAAAGCGATTGTCAAATAAGTCTTATTCAATTTCAATCATGAGCAAACTGATACAAATATAAACTACAAAAGTTCACCAACTGCACCTTCCCAGTTCCAAGGAAAAGGTCACACTTTGAGCTAAGTGGAGCTTATTCAGACAGCAATTTCATTATTCATGGCGCGCAATTTAAAAATAACTAGCCACAAATATTCACCATTTGCAGATAGCTTGTGACTTGTACAATGTTTCCTAGCTCATAGGTCAAGGTAACATTTGAAGGTCATAATTATGTCAAATTGGGGCATAATACAGTTTGTCTTTATGGTAGCTTTAGCATTTATCATGTAGTTTTAAAAATAAATTACCACAAATGATTCCTGTGCCCCCNGCAAAGTTCAAGGTCACACTTAATGTCAAAGGTCAAACATTTGCGTTGTGCAGCTTGTTAAAAAAGTACCAGCACTATTGATAATGGGTTTGACACGTAGCTGACAGGCATCTTGTTGTTAAATTATGTGACTTCTTAAACTATATTTTTTATAAACATTGCTAATAAACAAATTCATGTTTAGAAAATGCTAATTTCATGCTTATTCACCATTAATTATATCTAATCTTCAGAAACTTAACTTGAAAATGAAGCGTTTTTCACCACAATTGTCATAATTTAAATCTGCTTACATCATGTGAATGATGGATAAAGCTCCTAGTTTGACTATAAATATTAAATACAAATAAATGAAAACAACTCTGTTCTTTCTGCTTCTGAGTTTCTGAGACCATTGATTGCTCATGGATGACATTTGACTAGCCTTTTTCGTTTATCCCTCTAGAATTTTTTACATGGATATCAAAAGACTTGTTTTTTAAATCCATCCTCAGTATTAACCTATTGAAGGCTTAGTAAGTCAATTTCCTTCGCAGTTCTTCAGCACTTTGTTCCGTTTTTTTCTGTTGACAGATTGTTGATAACATATTATTGATCATTGTTTTCCTTGTTTCCTTGTTGCTCTTAGACCTGCTAGATTAAACCCGCAGATCAGGAAAGAAATTGTGAAGCCCTATAGTCTTGATGTAATTTTATCTAGATTCAATCAATACTCTGGGTTCGCTATTAAATGGGTTAATTGATGGCTTTTTCTAATGCAAATACATGTATAATGTATTATGGAAATGGGTCGTCAAATTACGTTTTTTTTGTGGGGAGCTTACAATTTGATTTTGGATTGGTTTATTATGTGTAGAAAGTAGAAGACTGCTTGTATTAAACTGAAGAATTTGGTTTCGATTAATAATGGTATTTGAAACTTTTCAGTTTTTATAAGGGGGATTTAATTTTCTTGAAGAATTGGGTTTCAATAACGAGGTTTGAATGTTAAGAAAATGGTTGCAAATTGTTGATGGTTTTATTTGGAGTAAAGTGAATTATCACAATTGTGGATCAGATACTTAAATGACTTAAACAATTAAAGTTTTAACTTGGAATATAATAAGACATAGCAGTTACATCTTTGCAATGTCAGTTAACATAATGGCACATCATGAGTTATATTTTTATGCCCCCGGTAGGTGTCTGTCTGTCTGTCTGTCCGTCTGAAAACTTTAACATTGGTCATAGCTTTTGTAATATTGAAGATAGCAACTTGATATTTGGCATGCATGTGTATCTCATGGAGCTGCACATTTTGAGTGGTGAAAGGTCAAGGTCATTCTTCAAGGTCAAAGGTAAAAAACAAAATCCAAGGGAAGTAGGGAGATAATTTCTATATCTGCCAATTGATAAATAGAAATTGTATTTCAGAGCGGTGCAGTAGGGGGCATTGTGTTTCTGACAAACACATCTCTTGTTTTTTAGTGTTGTACCTCTAAATAAGATCATTCCCTGCAGAGACACAGTAAGACATATGAGCCTCAGTCTTGAGAAACGGGGCTTAACGCATGTGCATAAAGTGTTGTCCAAGATTAGCCTGTGCAGTCCACACAGGCTTATAAGGGATTACACTTTCCGCCTGAACTGGATTTTCGCTGAGAAGGAACTTCCTTTAAACAAAAAATACCATCACAGCGTAAAGTGTCAACCCTGCTTGACCTGTGCAGTTTGCACAGGCTTATCTGGGACAACACTTAACGCTCATGCATTTAGCCCTGTTTTCCCCTAGTGAGGCTCAAATGCAAATGCAGTGATTCTTGTTTTTATAGTACATAATATTTTACAACCATTGTTTGTCAGATTAATTAACAAATTATCAATTTAAATCACAATGAAATGTTAATATTTTGACAGTTTCAAATGAACGGAAGATGTTATCTAGAAAATAAAAATCACTTCCTTTGAGATATTTAATATACATAAAGTAAGCCACACCATTGAAAAGTTTCTGAATTGAATGATTTCAGAATGGGATGTATATGATTTCCAACATTATTAGTTTACCATTGAAATCTCTGCGCCGGGACTTGACAATTGAACTCCAACTAAATGCACTGACAATCCAATAATTAAGCCCATGTTTTGAAATCATTCTCATAGATCAGAGCCCAAAGCTCAGGGGCAAATATTTGCATAAGTTATCGAACAATTTAGCTCAACAAATATAACACATGGACTGAATTGTTTTTTGAACTTCCGATATGGCATGTCAATACGTTTTAAAACATGAACTTTTCTCCATTGTGTATGGATAGTAATTTGTCAGACATGTTCTGCCAATTGCACTAATGGATTGGGTTCAGTATGAAGACATCTTACAGTTCAATATTCATTACTTAGAAAGGAATATGCGCTTACATTAAGTCAGCCTCCTTAGCGGCCATTAACAAGATGTGATTTGAACATGCTATGGATCGCGGCAAACAAAGACACGAACATCCAAACGGTGAAGAGAATCACACAGGATATTCTCTCCATGTTTCAGGCAAGCATAGCACCTCCCTCCGTGACGCGCCCTACCCCCCTGGGAGGTTACAGAGCGCCAGAGAAGACACAACAGTAAGTGGAAGTGTATAGTGGGTTGTAACCGTATTGAAATGTAGACTTACTTCTATGGTTATTGATGGTAGGGAAATTGATGATGAAGATTCTGCTGCTGCTGCTGCTGCTGCTGATGATGATGATGATGATGATTATGATGATGTCTTTGACAGTGGTCTTGTGAAAGGATCATAAACTGATTTCCAACACCGAAAATGCTTCAGCTTTTATAAGAAATTAATTGTGCCCAGCATACCGATTTGTGTTGCAATTTTATAAAGGCCATTTATTTGTTTACCATGAATACAATTGCCATGCAGGGTACTTGCTTTAGAAGAAAACAAAGTCAAACTCTGTTGAAACCAATTACTCTATCATAATAGCTGCACCAAAGTGGAGCCAAGATTGAAAATTGTATTTAAAAAAACAAGTTCTTAACTCTGGTGAAACAAAATGTCATATTGCACACATTTAATTAATTTGAAATTTTTAATAAGGTTGTGAATGACATGTTATAAAGAAACTGTTATATATTAATTATTCTTTCATAATACTAATAGCGTCAGCTAAGTGGAGCCAAGATTGAAAATTGTATAAGGGCATATTCCTCGAAGGACTTATTAAAGATGGAATTTTGTAAAGAATCTAACAAGGTAACTGATAACATAGAGCTATTAAGTCTGCTTGCACTATTGATAAACACCGTCATTTGTTTACATTAGTTTTGGATGTCTGTACTGTCGGGCAGAGATGTTGTGTTTATGTCATTGGCTGGTTTGTTAAATGTAAATAATGCAGATGGGTCTACTTTTGGGGTCTTTGGGTCATCTGTGATATTTATTCTGTGCTCAGTTACAAGAATTTGCAATTCAAATTAAGCAGCTCAAATCTGTACTCGTAGTCAAATCAAGTCCATTCTAGATTTATTATGTTTAAATTAAGATAGTGTCTGCTTTAAGAGGATGTTTATGTTTGATTTCAATGAAAGAGACATATTATGTTACACTATTGTTTATGTAATTGAGGAAGATGTTGCACTATTTTTATGTAATCGAGGAAGTTAAATAATTCTTAATTTTCTTTGGGTCAATATGTTTTTCATTTGTGTCGATTTCTGAGAAAACTGGGCATAATGCTTGTGCGTAAATTGTCATCCCAGATTAGCCTGTGCAGTCCGCACAGGCTAATCAGGGACGACAATTTCCGCTTTTATGGAATTTTTCGTTTAAATGATGTCTCTTCTTAGCGAAAATCCAATTTAGGCGGAAAGTGTCGTCCCGGATTAGACTGCACAGGCTAATCTGGGATGACACTTTACACACATGCATTTTGTCCAGTTTTCTCAGAACGCGACACATTTATGAGCATGTATATGATCCATAATACCAAGCTTTTGTATATGTAAATATAACTGGTTCAAAAAAGTAGACCGGTAGGGTAGCAGGGCCCTCTCTGGCCAACATCCCCAAATTTTTGCGCCGTTTATAGGGCATTTTTTTTACTTATTCTCTCATGTTTGCACTATATACATTGGGACATATTGTTTTTGCCCTGTCTGTTTGTTGGTTTGTTTGTTGGTTTGCGTTAAACTTTAACATTGGCCATAACTTTTGCAATATTGAAGATAGCAACTTCATATTTGGCATGCATGTGTACCTCATGGAGCTGCACATTTTGAGTGGTGAAAGGTCAAGGTCATCCTTCAAGATCAAAGGTCAAATATATGGGTCAAAATTGCTCAAAGGGGACAAAGTGCTTCACAAACACATCTTGTTTTTTTAAATAGTTTTTTTCCTTGGGGGAATTTTTCCAAAAAATTGGGGGAAAAGGCATCCTTTTTTTGGGGAAAGGGACTGATATATTCAGCGCTTTAAATGTACATCAAGGGCACTGGCTAGTAAATTTAGCTCTTTGGACAGTGGATTTCAAAACATGTCATCCTCTTGGAAAACTGATCATAAGTTACTCAGCATTATTTGTATTGTAACACTTGACCATGTAATGTTGTAGCATTCATGAGAAGCAGTTTGGAAATATTGCATTTGTTAGCTAGATTATTGTTAAAGCCTCTCAATTGCTTCGGTATCATTTTCTATTTATGTTTGCCAGTAATTATTGATTAATGAGCATGCCAGGTTGTTCGTATTCATTACAATTGTACAAACACTATTTGGTTAGAAGTTTTTCTTTGAACTATTGAAAATAAAGTTAGTGAGTTATGGAAATGGTGTAAATTGTATTTGATGCATTCACAGAAATAGATTCGCGGCTAAAAAAGGACATGATGGTTTCAATGACTGTTGTTTATGGAACGCTACAGTGATTAAAATGTTTCACTATATGCATCGATTTCATAAACACTTAAATGCTGAAATTTGATCGTGTTTACATGCGTGCAGTGCTTAATGATGGCAGAAATGCAAGGCCTGAATATGATTTTTGCATGAATGGGCCGTGAACATGTGCGTCAATTAACCGTTGTTCCTTGGATGACATAGACATCGTTATGCCGAAGGATAGGCCAGTGAGATTGTAGTCTGGAACACAAAAACTAGGCTAGAGGCAATGTAGATGCTGTAATAGGACATTTTGTCAGGATCTTGTATTTTTGTTTTCTGAAGTAGGGTGGTACCTGAAGCAATGTATAATTTATAAGCATTCACTACTGAAAAGGTATTCACCAGGCAGCCAGCAAAATAGAGAGAAAATTGTTTGTTAGTAATATAAAGTATGAATGAACTTTCAATCTCAGGAAATTAAAATGGCTGCATATGCCATAAAACACATTTTTGAATGACGTTGCTGATATTAATCATCTAGATTATGAAGTGTTTAAAACAATCAGCCAAGCCATGCAGTAGTTGTTGTGGTCTGGGAAGTGTTTAAAACAATCAGCCAAGCCATGCAGTAGTTGTTGTGGTCTGGTTTCTTGACAATACTTGCTCTTATGTCAGTGTCAGTGTGATTAAATATGACACCTTATTTTTGAATCTTAATCTAATTTAGTTAAAGAAAGTGACTCAATGAGAGACTTTCAAAATTTCGTCTTTCCTGGTTGTTCAGTTCTTGGTGTCATTAGAGAAAGATAACGCTGCCCAAGAAGTCATCCCACTTGAGACCTCTTTATGGATAGGCTTGCACCACATCCACTACACCATCCGCAGGTTCACTACCCTTGGTTAACCCTTTCACACTCAGATGCAAAGTAGAAATGACCAATGCAACCAGCATAAAACCAGAACAGTCTGCCAGTGAAGGCTTTTCAGGTTTTATGCTGTTTGCTCCTCATCAGTATCTTAGGGTTGGACATAAAGCCTGAAACTCTTTTCTGCTCAGATACACATTTTGAGGCATTTGAATTCCCTTAGATAATCAAATTGAATTAAAGACCTTTCTTACTAGAGTTAACTTTTTAAGGCTACATTTCGAACCCTAAGATACTGATGAGAAGCAAAAAGCATCAAACCTGAACAGACTGCGAGTAATGCGAGTTACTCGCAGACTGTTCTGGTTTTATGCTGGTTGCATGTAGCCATTTTCACTTCGCTTCTGAGTGGAACAGAGTTAAAACATGAATCTAGTAAGCATCACTGAGTGGTAAAGGGTTTAAACACATCTGTGTGTACTCTGTCAGTACAGCTTGAGTACTGTGTTCACTATGATCAAGAGAGGACAATTGTATGGAAGATAGGTTGACAACCTTTCAAAAGAATTCCCAAAGCTGAGACTGTTTCCATTTTATTGCTATGTCTATGATAGAAGAAGCCAGATGATTGAAGATTATATCACTTTATGGGACAAATGTCAGACTGAAAAGTTGGAATTAATTGTATGGTTTTCTAAAGAAAAAGCAAATATGAAAAAGTTTTAAAAGGGAAATAAACTAATTGTGTGATATATTGGTTATTCACTTCACTCTGAAATGACCCTTTATGTTTAATTAGCCTATAAGCTAGAATAGACATGAACAAACTTTATTCGCAGATAAATGTCATGTAAATGTGAGAAAATACATTCTTATTGAACTTTTCTGTGGGTGTAATGCCTGAAACTGTCTCGTAAAGTGTCTGACAGAATAACGAATGTTTGGACTGTTACTTTAGTTGTTGAATGTACGTCTGCACCATGCCATGATTGATTGACTGTGGAATGTGCACGGAGGGATATAGCGGCCATGCAAATTACTTACATCAACTCGCACAATATCGATTATCTACCATGGGGCCTGCTGGGTAATTAATTTCCTATTGAAGTAACCTTGTTATCTTGTTTTGCTATCTTGATCCAGCCTGGTAGAATTGTGTCTTGTTGTGAACGGGGCAGGCAGATGTTTAATTTCTTTGCCTCATAACATTAAAATTTATTGCCCCATTGGAACAAAAAGGTACCATGTGACATTTCAATTAAATAGCACTCGGTTATGTGACCTTTTTGAACCCATGGGGCCATTTGAATGATAAGTGATTTCATCAAATGTGGGGATATTGGAGGTTATACTATAGGGATAGTTTGGCTCCTTTTTTCTAGAAAAGTGTGTATTTGGTCCGCTGTGAGTAGTGATCCATTTAGAAGGGATGGGAACAAATACTGGAAATGATATTCGAATATTCGTTTGTCATTATTCGAATATATTCCAATATTCGATTTTTAAAACTTATATTAAAATGTCCGAACTTATGACCGTCCGGAGCAAATTACTATTCCTGTTTGCCACAAATGCCACTATAAATCGTATCTTATGTGCAGCTTTGATTAACTGGATAGAGTGATATTTATTTAAGATCATTGATTATTATGCTATTCTTTTTCAATGAATACTGAAGATATGTAAGCTATTTTAGGAAAACACATAACCGTAATTCTAATTTATTTCAATACTTCTAATTGATTTGGACTACTTTCCATCGATAATATGTATGCTTTTGGTTACGCCATTTTTCATCTGGAATTAAGAATCACGACGATTTAATTGGTTTAAATTTGAGAAACTAAATTCTGATTAGATAATCATTGATTTGATATATGGAGAACGGAATTAACAATTTGTGCAGATATTCGTTAAAACGTTCTATAAGTTCACAATAAAATTCGCTATTCAAGCTCTGTCTGGCTAAAAGTTACCATCGCTATATATTAAATCCCTTTAATTTCCAATATGGACAACCCACTTCTACTACTCGAGTGCAACATTATGTTAGGCGTAGACAGCTGTGTTTGACTGCATTTACGATTTAAGGTGAACCAATCGCGAAAAAAATCAGCATTTGCAAAGCTAAAACAATGTTCTGTTTTCTGTACTCTTCATTATATATTAGGTACAGTAA
Organism: Dreissena rostriformis; assembly: GCA_007657795.1. NCBI lineage: Eukaryota > Metazoa > Mollusca > Bivalvia > Myida > Dreissenidae > Dreissena > Dreissena rostriformis. The sequence goes on from VMBQ01005221.1 coordinate 18,796, forward strand.
GCTAAATGAACAAAACAATAAGTAGACTTATCAACTATGCAAGAATTAAATTAAATAAAGCTTAATTGCAACATAATTGAAGTGATGGTTGTATATTAATTTAGTAATTTGAAACTAATGTTGTTATCATTTTAAGTCCCCAATATTTAATGCTTAATGGCATGAACATTAAATACATATTAGCTACTAAAATACAAACTGCAGTTAATTTGATGTTCAATGTGCTTTCGTTCCTAAGAATTATTTTACTCATTTCATATTACAAATATAGAATCTATCTTGCAAAACGAAGTGTTCCAAAACGCATACTTTTATTGCTTAACACTTTAAACAGCCGGGATATGATAATAAATTTCTTAAAATTATGTAAAAAATGTTTAAGTTTTGTTTTATTGCTGCAAAACATTCACTGCAATTGCATGAAAATGTATTAACCGGGGATTCGATAATAAATCTTGTGACAACATATATTAAACATTATGTTTTTGTTTCGATTTATTGCTACGTTGCACCATATTTCGGTCCATGTGAATTACCGTGTTGCTAAAGTACATTTACCTTAATATTTATATCATCACGATAAATTAATGAGTTTTGCGTTTTAATGCTTAAACATCATAACCAGACAGATACTTTTAATTAAAGCCCCATTAACACTCAAAATCAACGATTATTTTGTAAATTATTTCGTAAAATAAAGTTTACCCATACAAACTCAGTGTTCCTTATATAATAGCCAAAATTGCAACGCTAGATGTGGTCTGGTAACATTGTATCTTGTTTAATCTATGTTACCAAACCACATCTAGCGTTCAAATTTTGGCTATTGCTTTAAGAAACACTGATTTTTTATGGGTTACCTTATGTAACGAAATATTTTACGAAATATTCGTTGATTTTGAGTGTTAATGGGGCTTTGAATAATGTCTCGTACCACGTTTCTGACTACAACGAGCATGGTGTCCATTACTTATTAGGTAACGAATGGGGGCTTTGGTTTGCTTTGATTTTATGATGATTTTCTTTCATTAAGTTCTTAAAAACGTCCACCTCTCGGTCACTAAAGGTTTTAGCCCGTTTATCGCTTATTTCTTTTGGACAGTGTCAGAGGCTATATTGGACAAATTGCGCGAAAATGACGTCATTTTCAGGGTTGAATTGGTGGTAAATTTACAGTGGGAAGTTAACACATTTCAATGGTTAGGTTAAAGTAACCATCGTTTATACAAATACAAATTTATGGCGGTAACATAACCATGTAAATAACTGCGGTAAAAAAGTTACTATAGTTACTATTAACTACTGTTTATACAATTGACCGCTAAGGTTAAAAAAAACTGTCAAAACACAGATTTTTAAATGTTTATCAATATACGTTAATGTTTCACATAAATTTACTTTCATTTTTAACTGATTTTTAGAGAATAGTTTGAACATATTGCATAACTCTGAATTGAGAGTTAATTTACAATTGGTCCCTTTCCTTATACCCTCCCGTTTGCCAATTATCATCTAGTTAGTTGATGGCAGCTGTTATCAAAGCAATGACTTATAATGGAAACCAAAACTGCGACTTTGTACATGTACTTATACGTGTCTTTGCATAAAAAATAGAATATTCAAATATAAATTTTGAATTCGAATATTTGGCCGATTTTCGAATATTCGAATATTTGGTCCCATCCCTAATTTTAAGACATGTTTGTTTACCAATAAATTGTTAAACCATGGACAATCTCTGGGGAAAAAAGATGTATGATACAGTCTCTGGGGACACAATAGACCCTGATGGATTACCCTTAACCCTGTCTGCCAAACTCGTCACAACGTGGAAGACTCAAAGTGGTAGTGGTGGTGGTGGATGTGATGATGATGATGATACTTGATAATGAGGTTGATGATGAGGAGGATGAAGATGATGATTAGGATTATAATGATTATTATTATCATTTTTATTATTATTATTTTATTATTATTATTATTATGGATGGCATTGGTGATAGTGATACAGGTTAGGTAGTTTAAGGTGTAAAGATTCTGTGTTGTGTTTTAATGGTTTGTTTGGGTTCCTGATAATTCAAGTTCTAGCATCATTTGCATTTCTCCTGTCTGGGTTCACAAGTTTTCCACATGATCATTTGTTATCTTCACTTTAAATTTCATAATTGCTTCTGTTGCATGGATAGTCGTATACATAAACAACAAACATTTTGGCATTCAAGAAAATAATAATGCCATCCCAGAAAGTGCTCAGGATCAATAATTCCATTGGTATAATACCAATTGAGACTGGCATGTTTGATATGCGTGATTGTAGCATGACATTGGGCCTTCTTGAAGACAGCTGACATTTTGCTACAGGAAGCCTTCCCATAATGGTTAATATGTTTTGCTGTGATTAATATTATTTGGTAGCTTTTGAACTTTTCATGTACGTCACAGCAAGGTATTGGATGAGGCCTTACATTGTCACTGACATTGGTTGCTTATTTGGATTTGTCATAATGATGTTACAGACAACTTGTGTTTTGAAATTGAATTGCTTGTTGAAAAATAAAATGATAAATTACTTAAACAACATAATTTATATTTATAAAAAAACATGTTCGTACAAGCTTCAAGAACAATCATTTTTCAAATCATGGTGAAATTGCTTAAATTTGAGGGGTTCAATTTCGCAGAAATATTTGTGCAGTCTCAAATTTGCGGACTGTCAATTTCGGAAAAGAAATGGAATCAAATATGCGTTGATTTGATGATGAAACTTCAGATGTGGCAAAACGCCAATGGAAAACCTCCTTTTGAAAGATTTTCATTGCAATAAACACTTACACCTGTCATTATTGGAAAATGCCCTTAATTGGAAGGGGTCCACGATTTATAGGTGTTGCATAATTAGACGCCAGCATAGGTATTTTTTTATCACATCCTGTCAAACTATTTTTTTTTTTTTAATATTTAAAACCTTTACATTGTACTACTCCTCATTGGGCCCCGCAAATTGTTTACTCAATATGTCAAGTGTGAACACTTCTGTTCTCTGTGGTACAAAGTTGTATTGCATTTAAAATGCTTTTGACATATCTAGTGATATACTAATAGTATATTGTGGCTAACAGTTATCTAGCAAGAAGGGGTTACAAGTCTTATCTAGAAACATACTGATAGCACATTCTGGCTGTGAGGGAAGAAAGTATGCAAACAAGGCTTTGTTGCTAATTGGCTTAAATTAACACACAAATTCATTACTGGATTGATGTTCATTGGAAGCCTATTTTACTGTTCCATCATTATCAAATACTAATTATCATAATTCTGCATGCGAGACAACTGGATTGCAGCAAACAATCTGGTGTTACAGTGGCTGCATGCTGTTATAGCTTTTGTAACAGGAAAATTACCATTTCAGAGACAGGGTTTATGCAGCAATATCAGTCAAAATCAGATAGGAATGTTTGTTGAAGATTGATTTTGTCTCCACTAGCACAGCATTGTTATAATTATGAGAGTCTAGACAATGCTGAATGGCTAATATCCGAGATCGGATAAGTTGCATTTCTCTTTCTTGCACGTAGAAGTTTTGCAAATGCTTATTGCAAGATAAATTGTCTTAAACGACTAAAACATTTCGATTTATTTTCAAAGAACACTATCAGAATAGCAAACAGTTTGGATCCAGATGAGACGCCACGTTTGTGGCCTCTCATCTGGATCCAAACTGTTTGCAAAGGCCTTCAAAATTTGGTTCCAGCACTGAAAGAGGTAGAGTTCAATGAGAAAGCAGACATCTTGATTAGACCACTGCAAAGTCTAGTTAAATCACCAAATAAAGCTAGAACAGGGCTAATCCCTGTTATATTACTATTGAACTGAAACATTCAACGTTAGTTATTATCTTACCATTTATGAAAAGGGAAAAAATGACACCAGTTTCATAATCTGACACATATCTTTTGGATGTGCTCTCAAGAGAAAAAAGTCAATAAGACACTAATTGAGCGAAATTATACATGGTGTGATAGTATGCCTGGAAATGAAAATTACTTAAGAAACTTTATTATGCCCTTGAGACTGGATAGCTTGCGAGAGCATATGACCGACGTCATGTGAAAATGAGTCTTATGCCATATGCACATACATGCCATACGTCCCGGATCGTCCGGGACAGTCCCGGAAATGCATACCCTGTCCCGCAGTCCCGGAAATCTGTCAAATGTTCCGGATTTTTTTAAAACCGGTATGTTCCTTATCTAAGCATGCGAATCTGTGCTTGCCACTAATATTGCATCGTCTCCAAGGCAATGCCTGTCCGATTAGGCAATTACGCTACGTGTCAAAATCGATCAATTAACGGGGGGTCCTGTTATCTTGTCGATTGTCTTGCATTCACAGTCAAACAAAAGGGGTTTATTCGTTGTGAAATGGCTTGCTTAAATTTGATGGCTGTGTAGTTTTAATGGATTACGCGATGCACATTCATAAATAGATCCAGTTTCCCCGGAATTTCGCGCCTTCACGGTGTCTGATTCATTCACACTCATAATGCGACAAACAACACGCCTTTATGCTCAGCGCCTTCATTGAAAGTTGTTACAGTTTGACGTCATAGCTTACACCGCCCGTGCCACCCATGACAACGTCGGAATTCATCACCCGTGTTACACGCAGTCCACGTTTTTAAGTGTATACAGTGACTGAAAATTAAATCAGCAATGAAATATCTATAATCTGATAGACAACAGCTTATAACTTTGCACTCTTTTCTAACACGAAAAACACGTGGCTTGTATCTAGTAACGGAAGTAGTAATGTTTAATTTGACGTAAATAGATCTTGTGTATTTGGGATAGGCTTTCGGACTTAGCAATTTACGATGTAAATTCTAATCTATTCTTCTTGTGTAAATAATGATTTTTTTGTGCATTGATCTTATGGATGTTAAATTTGTTTATTCCAGGTAAGTTACATGAGTAATTTAACTAATTGGATATCGCGAAAAAATAAGTACCAAAAATGCATATATGTCTAGATATATCGCTATATGTATACGTGTCCCGGAAAATCGGCAAATGTCCCGGAAAATTGAGCACAATGTCCCGGAATCAGTCTGAAAATTTATGGCATGTATGCATATGCAACCAGCGTAGCTCCAGACCAGCCTACGGATTATGCAGAATCTTGCAAATCTTTAGTCCATTAAGGTCAAGTGACTGTAAAAAAAGCATCAAAGTTATGTATGATTTAAGAAATAACACAAAAAAAGATGTTGCATCTTTTATCATGCTTGAACAAAATGGAATTTAATTATATGCTCATGAAAAAAAGTCTCACAAATAATTGGTTTTGATTCAACATTGTAAATTAATCCTTTTTGAGTTATTTCCAACTCTGTCAATTTCATTTCGGTAACATAATTAGCTATATTTAATCAGTAAATATGAAAATTCATAATTTTATGTTATCAAGTTCACTTTAATGTTAATGTGCAAAAAAAATAGTTTTTTTTATGTCTTTTTTCAAGATCCATAAAGATCCATCTTTTCCTAAGATAATATATACTCTAACTACACTTGTGAATTGGAGCCCAACTATCTGCAGTATGTATCTATCAAGAATCCAATTAAATATTAAATTAAAGTGCATTTATTTTGTGTACTTTCGGAAATGTTAATACTGCTTGATTTTAAATAAATTGAACATGTGTTATCAGTATAAAATCAATCTAAAATACGTCCACAAATGACGTCAACAATTTAATTTGGGAAAGAGTTTCTATAATTCATCCATTAATCTTGCATGTCACAAAAGTGTTTGTGGTAAATGTGTTTAATGTGTAATATTACATTGATAATTTGCGATTTTTAAAAATTATTATTTAGTTGCAGTTTTGATGCATCGGATTTGAACCACCATGATCAAGCGAATCCTCATAAATGTTGAATAGGGAGTTTTAATATTACTCTTTAGACTGGATTAGTATTTTAAAAATCAAATCTACAAAATAATGTTTGAAAAGAAATTAAATTAAAGACCCAGGCAAAAGGATGACCATGGTCAGCATTGTGTTTCATTGACTTTGACAGGCATTCACGTTTTATCATGGTCACCTATCAAATTCGGTGAAAACCATAGTAAGGAACATGGTTGACCATGGTGGGCCATGATAGAAATGAGTATTGCAGACTGAGCATTGTCTGCCATGGTCAACCATGGTTGGAATGATCATGGTACCAGATTGACCATGGTATACCATGTCAAAGTGTATAGACCATGGTTATCAATGTTCTGTCAATTATATTACACAAAAGGGAAAAAGGTATATTATGGCATAGTGGATTCAAACTATTCCCTTTGTGAATCAGATCGTCAATGTCTGTTCTTTACTTGTTTTTGTCGTATTGCATTGGATTTGCAGACCATGGTAGTTAGCAATCAAATACCTTGTCATTTTGACAAAACATGGTCTGCAATGGTATATCATTGTAACCCATGGTAGTTTGTGGTATTATAGAAAGCTTTCATGTTTTCAATGAAGCAATTTAATCATCAGACAAGGTGGCATTCCTGCTCATGTTACAATAAAGCCATACTAGACCACCTCTCCAGTCCGTACTAGACCACCTCTCCAGTCCGTCTGCCACTGGTTTAAGTACTTGTAAAAAATCAACTGGGAACCTTTGCAATATTAGATCAGCGGTAAAGGCAGAAGCCTACTGTTTCAGTGCGGATTTTATCTGTGCATTAATGCATCATTTTCATGTTCCAGAAATCTGACAAGGAATTAATGCATCCTTTTCATGTACCATAATGCTGACAAGGATTTTGTTTGAAACTTGGTGTGGTCTATTGTTGATGTATCCAGAAATGAAGTAAATGACATGATATAATTTTTTTATTATTTTTCTTCAGTTTTGGCACTATTAAACGCATGTTGTTGCGCTCAGTGCTATAAAACACTCATTATCATGCAATGTAGACTGGAAAAAAAACATTTTGAATCTGTGTGTATTCGTTGGGGAATCTATGGTCTTGTTGAAAACTGCAAAGTTGTGCGCTTCATGTAAACTCAGGTCTCAATGGTCTGTAGTGTTCAATGAGAAAGCAGACATCTTGATTAGAACACTGCAAAGTCTAGTAAAATCACCAAATAAAGCTAGAACAGGCATAATCCCTGTTATATTACTATTGAACTGAAATATTCAACGTTAGTAATTATCTTACCATTTATAAAAAGGGAAAAAATGAGACCAGTTTTATAATCTGTTGCATATCTTTTGGATGTGCTCTCAAGAGAAAAAAGTCAATAAGACACTAATTGAGCAAAATTATACATGGTGTGATAGTATGCCTGGAAATGAAAATTACTTAAGAAACTTTATAATGCCCTTGAGACTTGATAGCTTGCGAGAGCATATGACCGACGTCATGTGAAAATGAGTCTTATGCCATATGCAACCAGCGTAGCTCCAGACCAGCCTGCGCATCATGCAGAATCTTGCAAGTCTTTAGTCCATTAAGGTCAAGTGACTGTAAAATAGCATCTAAGTCATGTAAGATTTAAGAAATAACACAACGAAAGATGTTCCATCTTTTATAAAGCTTGAACAAACGGAATTTTATTACATGCTCATGAAAAAAAAGTCTCACAAATATTTGGTTTTGATTCAACATTGTAGATTTATTCCTTTTTGAGTTATTGCCAACTCTGTCAATTTCATTTCGGTAACATAGTTAACTATATTTAATCAGTAAATATGTAAATTAATATGTTATCATCGAGTTCACTTAAATGTTAATGAGCAAAAAAATGAGTTTTTTAATGTCTTTTTTTAAGATCCATTAAGATCAATCTTTTCTTAAGATAGAATACACTCTAATAACATTTGTGAATTGGAGCCCAACTATCTACAGTATGTATCTATCAAGAATCCAGTCCATGGAAACCACATGCAAATTTGTTGAGTAATCAGAAGGACCAAAGTTGTAAATTAACTAGGTAACAAGTTGTAAACTAACTGTTAAATTGTAATATGATGATGTGTAAGATGATGCAGACAATGGATATAACATTCCCATCAATTGCATCCTCATGTATTTAATAATCTTTTTGATAATGAATCATAATCACAAGTAATGAAATAGAAAGAAAACATGATTTCACTGTTTTGCTGCAGTACTGATGTCTTTTACGCAAAGCAAGTAAATTGTATTAAAATTGCAAAGCCAGTAAATTGTATGGATTTGCAAAGCCAGTAAATTGTATGGATTTGCAAAGCCAGTAAATTGTATCGATTTGCAAAGCCAGTAAATTGTATCGATTTGCAAAGCCAGTAAATTGTATCGATTTGCAAAGCCAGTAAATTGTATCGATTTGCAAAGCCAGTAAATTGTATCGATTTGCAAAGCCAGTAAATTGTATCGATTTGCAAAGCCAGTAAATTGTATCGATTTGCAAAGTCAGTAAATTGTATCGATTTGCAAAGCCAGTAAATTGTATCGATTTGCAAAGTCGTTAAATGTTAGTCAATTTCAAAGCCAGTAAATTGTTTTAAATTGCATAGCCAGTAAATTTAATTAAATTGCATTTATTTTGTGAACTTTCAGAAATGTTAATACTATTTGATTTTTAATAAATTTAACGTGTGTTATCAGTATAAAATCAATCTGAAATATGTCCAAAAATGATGTCAGCAATTTAATCGTGAAAGAGTTTCTGTAATTCATCCATTTAACTTGCATGTCACAAAAGTATGTGTGGTAAATCTGGGTTATTTGTAATACTGCATTGATTATTTAAGAATTTGTTTTTATTTATTTATTATTGTTTACTGGCCTCTTAACAATGAGTTGCAGGATTTTGATACATTGGATTTGAACCACTGTGGCCAAGTGATTGCACATAAATATTGAATAGGTTGTTTTTAAATTACAATTTGGATTGGATAAGTATTTAATATACGTTGTTCCCAATTTTCTACAAAATTATGTTTGAAATGAAATTCAACTAAAGACACAGGCAAAATGATGACCATGGTCACCATTGTGTTTCATTGACTTTCATGCTAGTTCAAGTTTTATCATGGTCACGTATCAAATACAGTGAAAACCATGGTAAGAAACATGCTCGGCCATGGTAGAAATGAGTATTGCAAACTGAGCATTGCCTGCCATGGTGAACCATGATGGTTGGATTGATCATGGTACCAGATTAACCATGGTATACCATGTCAAAGTATATAAACCATGGTTATCAATGTTCTGTCTATTATATTACACAAACGGGAAAAAGGTATATTATGGCATAGTGGATTTGTGAATCAGATCATTAATGTCTGTTCTTTACTTGTTTTCGTGGTATTGCATTGTTTTTGTAGACCATGGTAGTTAGCAATCAGAAACTTTATCATTTTAACAAAACACAGTCTGCCATGGTATTTCATTAAAACCCATGGTAGTTTGTGGTAGTTCATGGTAGTTCGTGGTCAGATTACCATAATTTTCGCATTGGGAAACAAAAGCTGTAAAATGAATGCCTAATGATAATAGATCTGCCTAATTACAGGATATGTGATGGAGATTTTACTCACATTCTTAGTATTTCTGCATGAAACATATGTTTTTGAATTGAAACTTGCTGAATATGCTTATTATTCTATAATGAAATAGAGGATTATGTTCATAATGAAACAGCAATAAAGCCATGATTGAAGAAAATAAAACAATTTTTTCCTTTCATTATTGTTTTCTAATGTCAACGCGAATGTTGAAAAAGAAATGTTGAAAGTTGAAGACACGCTGTGAACTTCAATACATTTGATTGTCTTTTAAACAGTTGCTTGCTACTAATTTAATCGGTAGGCTGTCTGTAACTCACAAAACTGTGCATTGAGCCAGACATACCTAATTACAGAGGACACCAGTCCCGAGCAAAAACATTTTAACTTTAAGCATTTATGGTTGATTACAGATTTTGATTCAAATGATTTAAGACATCGTTAGTTTGCCAATCACACTTTTCGTGAACACTTGACTGCAGTTATTAGGTTGTTAATTTGTTACAAAGATTGAGGTTGTGAAAATACATACGAAAAAGTTTGGTAATTTAAATACATGCGTTTAATTAAAAGTAACATTGTTTCTTTGCTGTGGCCTTTCATGTATTTGGTGTCTTAAGGTCTTGGACCAGTATTGAACGTCGTGTTATTTCGCCTCATTTCGTAAATGACCGTCACTCTGAACGTTTTGAAAGTATTTGTGTAAAACTACGAACATTCGATTAAAATCAAATAAAGATAGTCTTAACCCTTTCAGTGCGGGAACCGAATTTTGCAGGCCTTTGCAAACAGTTTGGATCCAGATGAGACGCCACAAAACGTGGCGTCTCATCAGGATGCAAACTGTTTGCTATTCTGATAGTATTCTTTGAAAAAAATCGAAGAAAATGCTAATTTAAAAAAATCAGCAGACAACATTTTAGCAGACGACAAATTTCCCAGCATGCAAAGGGTTATATGTAGGAAGCTGCTTCTAAAGCCTCGCCTCCATGGTAGTGTTAGATTTGACAACAAGAGGTCAGGGATTAATTAGATTCCTCTTTCAGGCTAAGTTTTTTAATCAATTTTGTTTATGCCCCCAGTAGGGTACCGTGCAAACCTCAGAATGGCTGATGCTCCTTAAATGTTAGGTAAACTTTTCTTATTAAACTTTGATTTTGGATGCAGAATACCATTACAAAAGAAAATTTGCTAAGAAAGAGCAGAAACTCAAAATGCTGTAAAACCTTAAAAATACTGTATCGAGTGTTTTGCTTTTGGTCGAAAATACTGCACTATCGTTGATAAAATTGCCAAGCTTACAAAGGAACATTATGGACGATGAAAACACATGTTTTACTTTTTCCTGTGGGAAAAACAACAACATGTTTGTAATTTGTCTGCATTAACTTTTAAAGACAATTCCGATGCCACACCTTTGTGATGCAATAGGAATTAGATCTATTTCGGTGGGAAAACTATTGACATTTATGCCATATCAATGGCGCAACAAAAATGCCAACAAAAATGCCACGAACTTGCAACTCTAGTTTTTATTGGGATGAGCAAGTAAGTGCAGTGAGTTTGTTTACTGCAGATAGCGCTGTATGGCATATGCGTGGTGCCTGATTGTGAACTTTGGAATTTTCAATGTTTATGTTTTTGTTGTCAATAGCATTTACACTATTGGTCTTCTCTTGTTAAAGGATTATAATCTTCCATCATATGGCAGCACAAACACTGAGCTTTAGCTTTATTTTTAAATGAATATTACAAAAAGAGCACATATATGTTAATTGTTAGTCATCATTTGCAATGGTTTTTATGCTCCCCCAAAAATTTTGGGGGAGCATGTAGTCGTCGCTTCGTCTGTCCGTCCCTCCGTCTGTCTGTCCGTCCGTGCGAGCGTGCGTCTGTCCGTGCACAATTTTTGTCCGGGCTATTTCTCAGCAATTAATGACCAGAATTCAATTAAACTTTATGGGAAGCTTCACTACCAAGAGGAGATGTGCATATTATCAGCCGGTTCTGGTCGGATGATTTTTTACAGAGTTATGGCCCTTTGAAAATTTCCATTGTACATATAGTGCATTATTCTTGTCCGAGCTATTTCTCAGCAACTTATTACGGGAATTCAATGAAACTTTATGGGAAGCTTCACTACCAAGAGGAGATGTGCATATTATCAGCCGGTTCTGGTCGGATGATTTTTCACAGAGTTATGGCCCTTTGAAATTTTCCATTAACTGTACATATAGTGCAATTCTTGTCCGGGCTATTTCTCAGCAACTAATGACCGGAATTCAATGAAACTTTATGGGAAGCTTCACTACCAAGAGGAGATGTGCATATTATCAGCCGGTTCTGGTCGGATGATTTTTCACAGAGTTATGGCCCTTTGAAATTTTCCATTGTACATATAGTGCAATTCTTGTCCGAGCTATTTCTCAGCAACTAATTACGGGAATTCAATGAAACTTTATGGGAAGCTTCACTACCAACAGGAGATGTGCATATTATCAGCCGGTTATGGTCGGATGATTTTTCACAGAGTTATGGCCCTTTGAAATTTTCTATAAACTGTACATATAGTGCAATTCTTGTCCGGGCTATTTCTCCCCAACTACTGACTGGAATTCAATGAAGCTTTATGGGAAGCTTAACTACCTTGAGGAGATGTGCATGTTATTAGTGGGTTCTGGTTTGATGATTTATTAAGAGAGTTATGGCCCTTTGAAATTTACCATTAACTGTACATAAAGTCCAATTCTTGTCCGGGCATTTTCTCAGCAACTAATGATGGGAATTCAATGAAACTTTATGGGAAGCTTTACTACCTTTACGAGATGCACATATTATTAGTGGGTTTTGGTAAGATGATTTTTCACAGAGTTATGGCCCTTTGCAATTTTCCATTTACTGTATATATAGTGCAATTCTTGTTCCGTCACACTTTTGTTACAGTTTCTCATAGCGCCTTCAATATTTTACTGATCTCTTGCATATTTGCAATGTAGGTACCTTGCATGGACCTCTAACTTTCGATGAGGTTTGAGGTCACTGGGGTCAAGGTCACAGAGGCTAATAATAGATTTTCTCAAGGTCACACTTTTTCCACACAATTAACCCATATATCGACAAAGCATATTGGGGAGCAATCCATCAGTTTCACTGATATTCTTGTGTATAATAGGTTAAGATTAAATTAAACAGTAGATATGTTTTTCATGGATTATTCCAAGCCCATGACCACAGCTTTTACCCTTTGCATGCTGGGAAATTTGTCATCTGCTAAAATGTCGTCAGCTGAATTTCTAAAATTAGCATTTTCTTAACAAAAAATTAAAAGAATACTATCAGAATAGCAAACAGTTTGGATCCTTCTTTGGCTTCTCCATCTGGATCCAAACTGTTTGCAAAGGCCTTCAAAATTCGATTCAAGCACTGAAAGAGTTAATATTAATAGTGTTTTGTTTGATATGTTGCCAGTGATGTTTAATACTAGCTTACGTAAACAAGGATTGCATTCCTTATCCTATAACTGTAGTTTCATTATAACTATATTTCTCATTGAATATTGTCATCAAATTACGCTATATAATTTGATGTTAGGAGACATAAAACACCAGATAATTTTCATAAAGATTGACGAGAACATGTGCATTCTCTTTCCTTAAGTTGAGGATGGTGATGTATTGTGTGTGAAGGATGTCTGACTCTGATCGCAGACTGCACTGCCAAGAATGTCTGTCTGCCTCATGTTGTTGTTTATGTATATGATGTCAATGCCAAACTTAGTAATGACAGCAAACTGATAGAGGAGGATTGGTTGGAGACCATTATGCACAGCATTTGGTCAGGAGCTACCCTGTCCGCTATTGAGACCACCAAACCTTGCGTGACTTTATGGCATACAGGGTAGCTCCTGACCAGACTGGGCAAATGGGCAGGCTGTCCTGACCAGACTGTGCAAATGGGCAGGCTGGTGCGGAGCTGCGCTGGCCACATATGGCAGGCTGGTGCGGAGCTGCGCTGGCCACATATGACAGGCTGGTGCCGAGCTGCCCTGGCCACATATGGCAGGCTGGTGCGGAGGTGCGCTGGCCACATATGGCTTAACCCATTTTCATGCAGCTGCTCATATGGTGTCTGTTGTTGTATGTGCTGACTTCTCTGTGTAGAAATGTGGCATTTTTGCTGCTAGCTATTCTTCCAATATTTTGTAGTCACCTAGATTGTAAACAAATATTCGAGCCTCGCTCTGTGAAAAGGGGGTTTAATGCATGTGCGTAAAGTGTCATCCCAGATTAGCCTGTGCAGTCCGCAGAAAGTTTGTTCTTAGCAGAAATCCAGTTGAGGCGTAAATTGTCGTCCCTGATTAGCCTGTGCGGACTGCACACGCTAATCTTGGACAACACTTTACACACATGCATTTAACCCCCTTTTCACAGAGCGAGGCTCATTCCTAATCACAAATACTGGCAGTGTTTCTTCCTCAGGCTTACTCACTTTCTGCCTACTCAAAGAATGCCATGTACAAATAATGTCTATAAATAAGGCAGTTGTAAATCATGGTCATATTACTGCAGAAGTAAGGCATGATAACCAGTTTTCATAGTTGCTTGATTTATAACCTCTCTGTGTGTCAGATGTTCTGATAATAAAATTTTTGCCCCATTGGCAACTGTTAAATTTAAAAACTTTATATTACTGCAGTGAAATCATGGGTGAGTTACTGCAGTGAAATCATGGGTGAGTTGATGATCTTGATAAAAGTGTTTATGCATTACATCATCAAATGGGATTTTTGCTCTTTGTTTTGGCTTTTCTAAGCACACTGCTTAAATTAATAAATAATATTCAATGGATTGCAAGCTCAAAATGATGTTATGTATTTGTTAAATATTCTATGTTTATTTCACACTAGGCATTTGCATATGGGTAGTTTCCAGTCCTTTCTCTATGAATTTTGTACAAAAATCTGTGGGAGATTATTGTGAATGTGAGAACAAAATTATATGGTCTGTATGGTCTAATAATACTTCGGGTTACATCAGCTCTATAATTTCATTTTGTGGTCAATGGTAATTGGTTGGAAATCTTAATAGGCCACCGAAGTATCCAAGTTAATGAGCTTTTAAGGAAAATACAGTTTATTGTCATTTAAAATTCTTCAAAGATACAAAAGATTTCAGCTCTGACAGCTTTATGAGGGGTAACCCATGTGGAAATTATTGCAGACCCACAACATAAATGACAGTACCCAAGTTGTTACAATTTTACGACTCTGGCTGAATTGAGTTTAACAATTGAATGAATAAATTATAGGTTATGCGTAGTTCAAATTTGTTTTGTGAACTTGTTGTGATGATAAATTCAGATTAACTCACATGTCCAACTAAATCACAACTCAATTACAACAGATACTGAAAGATCTAAGTTTGATTCTTATTGCACTGTTACAAATGATCTTTCTAAATAAACTCTAAAGTACACTGTATTTACCAAAAAAACTTACTCTGTTGAAAGACTCATGCTCTAACACAATTAATTTAGGCGCAGTTTTTGTCGAGTCCTCTTGAAAAATATGGATATAGCAGTCATTATGCTCTAGTGTGTGTGTGTGCATGCGTGCGTTACAACATGCAAACTTGTCCAGACTGGAATTTAATCATGCAGTTATCAAATAACTTACCACAAATGTTCACCTGTCTCCCTACCTAAAAGGTCAAGGTCAAACTTAGAGGTCTTCTGTTAAATTTGGGCATATATGGCTTGTCCAGACGGTAACTTAGCCATTCATCATTCAATTTCAAAAGAACTAACCACTTATGACCACCATTATTGAGATAACGTGTCAATTCAGTAACAACCGTCTCCCTTGCTCAAAGGTAAAGGTCACAATTTGACATCAAAGGTCGAGTGTAAACTGTAACTTACATGTAAAATGTCTTATTATGGCAAATTAAAGTTTGAACCGTTTCTTCAATTTTAGAAACAATTAAAAAATGCACCAAAACTTTTCAACATGTGGAAAAGGTAAGCGCCTTGATAATGGTCAACTAAAGAATTATGCCTCTTTTTGTACATGTGCAACACCTCCATATCTCTATATTTACCTTGATTTGTTGAAATAAAACGTTACATATAATGTTTTGGGTCTTTATGAACATTCAGTCACCAAGACCTATAACTGATATCAGCTTTTTAGCAGGTTGTAGTTTGCAAGCAACAAGTACATATCTGTGTTACAATTTTAAAATTATATAAAAAGAAACAATATTGTTGACCAGAGTCCTACCAGTATTGCTATAAAATTGTTGTGGAAACATTACAGAAGCGGTGCACAGATCAGTCCTGTTCCTTTGGGTCTCAGGTGAGCGACATAGGGCCTCTGTCTCTCTTGTTCTTTAGTTGAAAATGATTGTTTGGTCTTAAATCTGTTGTGAAAATGTCATAAACTACAGAGGAAAATTACAATGACAGATTTTTTTTTGCAAGTCATTATGCTTCTGATTTATGGTACATAATAAACGCGTGTAGATGTGAAATATGTATTTTATTATATTATTTTTCCTCTCTATGACTCTGTTGTCATTAAAGTTAGTTGTAACATTTACTGCTTGTAACATGGCCATAAAAGGCATAAAGTATTTACTGCCTCATATGATCGCGTACTAGAGCGTGCAATTGTATACACATGAAGTGATGATGTAAAAAAAATGCTAAAATGTAAGTAATGTTGCATCTTGTTGCTGCACATAATGCAAATGCATGTGTTTATAGTCTGATTACTATATACATATTCAACCGACTTTGACAATTTTCACCCCGATCACTGGGATATAAGTCGTCCGTTTACATTCGGCGCAGTTTGCAGCCACGGAACATTGGCTTTTATCCCTCACAGGTACCCATTTATACACCTGGGTAGAGAGGAGCAGATGTGGGATAAATTTCTTGCTCAAGGACACATAGACACATATGGGGATATAGTCATACAAACATACACATATCAGATACTTCTTGTAATTTAATTTGATAGGGTATTTGTGGCACACAATGCCCTGTTGAACTTCTGGCTGTAAAGTCTTAGAAGTATGTCATACTAGGAACTCAGACAGAATATTAAATTTCCTGGAAAAATGTCTCAAGTTAAAATGTTCCACATCACAAAAGCGTTTGTCTTGGTTTGTCTACAACATGTGAGTCGCGTTATGAGAAAACTGGACAAAATGCAGTCCGCACAGGTCAGGGACGACAATTTCCGCTTTTATGGAATTTTTCGTTTAAATGAAGTCTCTACAGTAGCGAAAATCCAGTTTAGGCGGAAAGTGTCGTCCCGGATTAGCCTGTGCGGACTGCACATGCTAATCTGGGAGGACACTTTACGCACATGCATTATGCCCAGTTTTCTCAGAACACGACACATGTATTGTTTGCTGTTTAAATGTCACTTACATCAACACACAGAACTAAGCTCAAGCAAATGTCAGAGAATTCTTTACAGTCATTAATATTATATAGAAACAGTTCATAATGTTTCTGGACAGAAACAAGCTTTTGCATAATCCTTAAGTTTGGCATTTATATTATTCCTAATTTAATTTGCTTGTTCCTGTGATTAATCTTATTTGTTGCCGTTCAGTACGGAATGGATTTGAGCTGTGCTCTGTGAAAATTGGGCTTAATGCATGTTCGTAAAGTACTCTCCCAGATTAGCCTGTGCAGTGCGCACAAGCTTATCAGGGACGACACTTTTCGGTGTATTGAATGTTTCGTTTAAAGGAAGTCTCTTCTAAACAAAAATGAAGTCTAGGCAGAAAGTGAAGTCCCAGATTAGCCTGTGCTGACTGCACTGGCTAATCTGGGACGACTCTTTACACGCACATGCATTAAGCCCAGTTTTCCCAGAGCTCTACTCATATGTATTATTTGTTGTTTATAACCCAAACTTTCCATATGGATCTCGCGCCATTTTGTTATTAAGTGGCCAAGAAACAATTATAAAGCAAACATCATTTCTTGAAAATCATAACAAAAATAGAACTATCCTTGTTATGCCCCCGAAGGTGGGCATATAGTGATCGCACTGTCCGTCTGTCTGTCCGTCTGAAATTCCGTCACACTTTGCGTTTAGGTTTCGAAAAATGTGGAAAAACACTTTGCGTTAGGTTTAGAAAAATGTGGAAAAAGGGGGCATATGTCATCCTATGGTGACAAGCCTTGTTTTTATTGTTTTAAATCTGTTCCTGTTCTAAAAGAAATCATTGTAAAAAAATCACAAAATAAAATCATTATTTAAAATTCCCAGCTGTTTTGAGATGTAAACATTCTGTTATTTAAACTCCATAATTATGTTGGGCTGTAATAAATGTCACAAAAATACAATAATAATAATTCAACATTTTATTTGCTGGGTTGTGCTGGCATGAAAGGAAAACTATCACACCAACAGTGCTGTTTATTTTATTCTGATGGTTGGTTTGTTTGAAATGAATCAAATCACAACGGTTTTGTCGTCTGTCAGTGAGTGGGGACACGTGTGTGCGTCTGTAGCAAGCCTCTGCAGCTGTGTAGAGCATGATCGAACACTTGGTAATCACGTTTATGACGCAAATTGAGCATCGATTGATAATGGCACTAAATATGGGAGGACAGGGTTGACATTTTAGCGTAATCACCATCTTATGTTGGTGGACACTATTGACATTAAAACGTAATTACCATTTCCTGTTGATATTCTGTGCCTGTTATGATATAACTGATAGTTTTCAATAAGGATTTATGAGTCAGACTAAAAAATGCCGAGTGGTTGGTTGGGTGGGTGGGTGGTTGAGGGCTAATGATACTAATGATACGGGGCAGGGTTACCTCTTTTGTGAAGAATTGTTGAATGGCAAACTTTGTCAGTACATTTTAAGTGACTTTATTGTGCATTTTCCGCTTCAGTTCTTATATTCAAGCATTCATTCAGCATAAACTACGGTGTATTACTTTATAAAGTCTTTAACCCTTTAAGTACTGGAACCGAATTTTAAAGGCTTTGCAAACAGTTTGGATCCAGATGAGACGCCACAGAACGTGGCGTCTCATGATCAGGATCTAAACTGTTTGCTATTCTGATAGTATTCTTTGAAAAAAAAATCGAAGAAAATGCTAATTTTAGAAATTCAGCAGAAGACATTTTAGCAGACGACAAATATTAACCAGCATGCAAAGGGTTAATAAGCCAATACAAACATTAGACCATTGACAAATGTAATAGGGACAAAAAAGGTTGGGACATATTTTAAAAAGAGTGAGGCATAAAGATTGGAAGGTGGTGGGGGGACCAATACCATTCTGCTTTTGCTAAATCCCTATATCAAGTTGAAGTTTGTTTTGGAGTTATTTAAGATAATAACGATGCACAAGAATTGACCAATTAGGTGACCTGGGAAAATTCTGACAGCAGCAAGTGTACGTTGGTAGGGAAAAGCATGTGTATAAACAAGCTGTCGAATTGTGACGCATTTGTAGTCCCTTGAAAATCAAATAAGATTTTCGACCTTTCTTACTAGATTCAAGCTTTAAAAGCTGCATTTCTGACCCTAAGATACTGATGAGCAGCAAACATCATAAAACCTGAACTGAGTGGGAGTTACTCACAGTCTGTTCAGGTTTTATGCTGTTTGCATATAGCCATTTTTACTTCACTTTTGAGTGGGAAAGGGTTAAACAAAAGATGAAAATGTTGACCTAATGCAAACCCAAAATAATATATAACAGAAATTATAAGTTTTTATCTGAGTGAAAACCAAGGCTGAGTTGCAGAATGTATTTTAGGGAAACTTCATCCTTGAGAAAAAAACAAGCGAATTAATAAGTATTTGTATTCTTATAAAATGGTGATAAGGGATCATGTTGTCATATTTAAAGTGACTTGTTTGTGTTGGTTTATCTTGTTAATACAGCATTTCTCCCAGGGCTTAGTCCCTCATCACCAGATCAGATAGCAGGAGTCGTTTGATGGGACTGGTTGAAGGAAGATTTTTGCCAAACATTCATCATCTTGCATTGATAGCAGGTTGTTCTTGTTATAGCACTCATGTTTATAACCAGTTGCTTAGCGTATCCGACAAAGTTGTAAGTTTATCAGTTTGATTGTTTGCTGCGCTTCAGTTGTTGTCAATAGTACAGATTTGCCCTGTTACCTGTTTTTTATAGCACTCATGTGTAACAAGTTGCTAAGAATATCCGGACTAAGTTGTTTGTTTATTTTTGTATCCGGTTGATAGTTTGCGCTTCAATTGTTTTCAATAGTACAGATTCGCCTGCCTCGGTAACCTGTGGGGGTTGGAGTCCATTATTAATAGACTGTACCTGGGAAATGAACATTTCATAGTTGCTGATGTAATCTGTTAATAAGACCTTAAGTTTTCACTTTGATCTTTTAATCATCATTTTTTTTGTATGGGTTTGAAGCTTCAAGTTTACTAAATCTTTTATCTTTGAATTTTTAGTTATTAACTAAAACTCGGATTTAATTGTGTGAAAGTTGGCCTTTATACCTTATTCAACATTTAACTATACAATAAGAAGTCTTTTGTTTGATTTATCCTAAAAACAGTAAATGGGCAAAATATTAATTTACAAAAAAATCAGATCAGCTGAACATTTCTTAATTAGTGAATGAATTAATAATAATCAATCACAATTATTTGTTAAAATAATATACACCATTATCAGTTATTTTTAATCTGAATTTAGATCAGTTTATGTCATGAAGGATGAATCTCTTCAAGGAGACAAAAAGATAACATCACTGTAGTAAAATATTGTAATGTTTGGACATAAAAGTACTCAACGTTATTTCCAATACACTTAGTGATTCATTTTGCGACTTTGGGGGGACTGTGAGGCCTCTGTCAGTTAACTCAGCGGTGATTCACAGCGTGAATTGTGTGTGTATTTTACAGATGTAGTAAGCGTACAGTTAAATGGAAGTAACTAGATACAATAGTTGCATTCATAGTCGTGTTGCTGGGCTGTGTGAATTTCATCAACCATTCTTACCTCCGACTGAGTTCAGTCAGTTAAAGAAAATGTCTCCGTGACTTGTGCATCAATTTGGATTTTGTTAACTGAAAAGTTACTGGTAGACGGATTTCTTCAGCCGTACATGGGTTCGGTTAATGTGTTGTTAATGTATTGGAAAATTGTGGTCCTGCTTTTGGATAAACAATCTGCTCGGGTAAACAGGATTTCATTGAAAACATGGTGAAATTTGTGTCAAGTGTTTGTGAATAAACAAAGATCAAAAGTTTATCACTTTTTGAAAATCATTCATCCTTATGATTACGATCACGTACTTTCCAAAATGAAATGTGATATTTATCATGTATCAGCTGGTGGTTAGATTGACTGCCTGTGGACCAATGAGAACGGTTCTTGCGGTGAAGGGAATCTACAGTTAGCTGTCTGTGTTTTTCTTTTTCAAGCAGACTATCAGTGTAATGTAGCCAAGATGTATGGCAATATCATGGCATTGGGTTCTTTTTGTACTTGTCATGTTTAACATGAGTCTGGTGAGGAATGAGTAAACATATGGAACTTGTTCTGGTGGTTGGTTAAGGAAATTAGATGAGTGGCTCTGATTTAAAATTCACTTGAATAAAAGTGGCATTGTGTTGTAATCTGAAGAATTTGTTTGTGATGGATTTAATTACAGTGGTTTATCAAAAGTATTTGGATGTATGTGTTTATATATAAAAGTGTAAATTAATGGGATTAAAAAAAAGTTTGCTTAGTTTTTTTTGTTTTGAGGATTTTAAAGTGTGTTTTATCAATCAGTAAACCTCAGTGTCTGAAAAGTGTTTTTGTTGTGCTTTGTGTTCTGTAATCCATTTAAATAAGAGGTTTATAATATTAAAATGCCGTGAATTGAAAGTGGATTTGGAATTTCGTGTGACCAAAGATTTACATTACAAGGGATGTTCTGCCCGGATGCTATGTTTCACAGAATCTAGTGGTACCTGATTTAGGAAGACCCATGTTCGGCACAATGTGGGGCCAGTTTTGTGAGCAGATTGCGGCCAAGACAAAGGTGTTGCAGGGCCGCATGCCCTTGCTGGAAAGGTGACCCCTATTCTGTCCCTTTATTTGAAATTTTAATCACGACTTGGTCCCTTTGTAATAAAGGCCTTTTATTATGATTATGATTCATTGTCTGGCTTAATGAACACATTGTTATGATGTATAAATTGCTGACTAAATTGCTGACATCATTTAGAGTGTATGATAATATGATATGAAATGGAAAGAAATTGTTGATAACCATACAGTGAGTGAATAATAGTGGAGATATGAGTGAATGAAGTAAAGTAGAGATATTAGTGAATGAATGATAGAGCATATATGAGTGAATGAATGATAGAGCAGATATGAGTGAATGAATGATAGTGGAGATATGAGTGAATGAATGATAGTGGAGATATAATAAATGAATGATAGTGGAGATATGAGTGAATGGATGATTGTTGAGTGAATGAATGATAGTGGAGATATTAGTGAATGAATGATAGTGGAGATATGAGTGAATCAATGATAGTGGAGATATGAGTTAATCAATGATAGTGGAAATATTAGTGGATGAATGTTGTGGAGATATGAGTGAATGAATGATAGTGGAGATAGGAGTGAATGAATGATAGTTGAGATATGAGTGAATAAATGACAGTGGAGATATGAGTGAATGAATGACAGTGGAGATATGAGTGAATGAATGACAGTGGAGATATGAGTGAATGAATGATAGTGGAGATATGAGTGAATGAATGACAGTGGAGATATGAGTGAATGAATGACAGTGGAGATATGAGTGAATGGATGATAGTGGAGATAAAATACATGAATGGTAGTGAAGATATGAGTGAATGAATGATAGTGGAGATATAATAAATGAATGATAGTGGAGATATGAGTGAATGGGTGATTGTGGAGGTATGAGTGAATGAATGATAGTGGAGATATAATAAATTAATGATAGTGGAGATAGGAGTGAATAAATGACAGTGGAGATATGAGTGAATGAATGATAGTGGTGATACGAGTGAATCAATGATAGTGGAGATATGAGTGAATGAATGACAGTGGACTCTGATATGAGTGAATGAATGATAGTGGAGATATATGTGAATGAATGATAGTGGAGATATGAGTGAATGAATGATAGTGGAGATATGAATGAATGAATGATTGTGGAGGTATGAGTGAAACAATGATAGTAGAGATATGAGTGAATCAATGATAGTTGAGATATGAGTGAATCAATGATAGTGGAGATATGAGTGAATGGATGATTGTGGAGATAGGAGTGAAACAATGATAGTAGAGATATGAGTGAATCAATGTTAGTCGAGATGTCAAAAAAGTGTTAAATTATATTCTCAAACTAGGATTTAAGCAGCTTCTTCAGTTATTTTTGCTTTATAAATGCTAACAAAGTAACAATATTGCTATTCATATTTTTGTCTGAAATGGCCTGTGACTACATTTATCTGTTTGTCTTTCCCATTGATTAGTTTGTCAGTCTAGCACTACATTGATCAGTATCATGTTCTCGGCAGTCATTCTACACTTTTGCAATATGTTCTCACATTTTACACACTCATCAGTCACGTTTACCTGCATGCAAGTACCATAACTTCCGGCATTCATGATTCACTGCATGCCTCCTCATGAGGTTCACCAAAGGTCATTGTCTCCCCACTGCTCTTTTTGCCCCTGGAAAATTTTCATGAAATGTTCATGAACAACAAATGACCACAATGTTCATGAACTTGAGTTCATGATTGGTTCATGAAACACAACTAGTCTTATTCATGAACTGGTTCATGAATTATGTTCGTGAACCAGTTCATAAAATTAACTTCTTGTGTGTCATGAACCAATCATGAACTGAAATTCATGAACCAATCATTATAAACAGTTAAAAGCTGTCCGGATAGGTGGTCTACATTAAAGAAGAAGTAACTAAGAATGCATTGAAATTATTTGGTTTACTTAAATGGCAATCAAGTGATATTGCAAATTTTCAATGGTTGTTAGGTTTTATATAAAAAACGTTTTCAAGATTCTGATATGCTTTGTTATCTATTTGTCATTACTTAATTAAAGATTTCAGAAATTGACAAGTGATTGTTATAAGGTCTTATTTTATTTTAGTCAAAGTGGGTGAAGGCTTTCTGAAACAGGATTTGTGCGCGGCTGTTTCAGTCAATTTACCAAACTTTAAAGATTTATTAAAAGTCAAGTTTTCCAAGAAACATGTGCTCTGCGGTTAGAGATTGATGCATTTTAAAAACTGACTTTACTAAGGTCATAGAGTGTATGTATTAACCTATGAAACTGTCAGCATTTAAAACAGGGCTGTCAGATAATTATTGGTAAAATTTCAATTAAATCATTAAGTGATCTTGAAAGGGGTGTCATAAATGATGGACGTTAAAGAAGAAAACACACTGCTGCACATGCTTGTAAATCGTGTCTCGAAAGCAGCATATCTCATGAAATGAGTTAATGAGATCAGTAAAGCAGGTGCAGTTTTTCACATTAAGGTTACTGCCAAATGATATTGTTTGGAACATTAAAGATTGAAATCTGTTTTGAACTTTGTGTTATATCGCCTTATATCGTACATATCTCAGTCAACCCTGAACTATCCATCATGTTCACATATTTACACAAGTTACGCTTGCACAATTGAACTATATTGAAACTATGTAATTCGGAAGATCCATGCTTAGGTGAGCGATATGAACTGAGCTATATGAACTATTTCTCGCCTGATTGCTTTTGTTTCCAAATCATGTCACATGTTATTCATACTTGTAAGCAGTTTATCATAGTTTTATATAAATGCAATATTTTTCATACGTTTATGCATTATAAAAATCTAAAATTTTAACTGCAGCATGGTTATGGCAAATTCATTCAATTGTGCAAACATGGGTTCCCTTGCAAGTGAAGCGTGAACATTGAAAGTGTGCGGTGAAACTAAATTGTTTTCTATCTTTCGATCAAGGATACTAATATATTAGAAAATTTCTATGCTCAAATTATTTTCCTTCTGGCGTTATTGAACAAAAAACAAACTTTTAAAATGTCTGGTGACAAGAGATTAGTACTTTTTTCTGGTTTTCTTAGGCGAGATAACATCACTTGTGTGCTTATATTTTCTTTAGCCCACTAAATGTTTCACCTCATTCACTATCATGAATGCATATTTATTGCATTTATGTATAAATATATACCTAATAAATCTTGCTTTATCAAAATGTTTGTGTGTATTTAAATGCTATAAAACATTGCCTGTGTTTATTTTCTATAATGATATCTATTTGAAGCAACAGTGTGTGGGTGGATTGCTTAATTGATAACATGCCATGTTTCTTGAGAGTGGTAACATGTTTCGATTAAGGCAGGCTAAATACCACAGATAGGTTGACATTTCAGTCCAGACAGTTGCCTCATGTTCAGTGCTTTTCATTGGTATTATATGAGAAAGCACCGATGCTTTGTGGTGACCAGGTATAAAAAAAAGGTCACACCCTACCTTTTAAAATCCAATTAAAAAGGTTGAACACAGTCGTTAGTGGTCAGGGCATTCAGATTTTCTTGTTGACCTTAACTGTTTGTTTTTAAGCTCTTTATATCAGAGTGGGTGACCTTTTATTGGTTGATATTAGAGGTGTTGACCATATACAATCAACCAAAAACAATACTGAAATCAACTAGTTACTTTTCATTTCAATCTTCATGCTAGCCACTAGCCTGACAACCTGGGGCTAGTGAAATGTTATTAGAGCTAGTAGAAATTCAGGTAATTTAAATTGTTGGGCTTGTTAAAATTGAATCATTTACTACGAATGCTTAACCATTCTATTGGATTGTAACAATTATTGTAAAGACTGCAATTTTATTTTATTTTTTACTAGTTGATGATTTATTAACTTATATTAACTGCCATCTTTACTTCAATAGAATGCATTCAATAGAACAAATTATCCCAAAAAAAATGTGATTTACCATTTAAAAGTTTTGGTTTCAATCAAGAAGATCAAACCTAATATTGCCAGATTGTCGATGGTAATACTTGGCCATCAAATTTTAATAAAAAAATGATTAACCCATTAATGCCTAGCGTCTAGAAAAAAGGCCTTGGCAAACAGCGTAGACCCAGATGAGACGCCGTATGATGCGGCGTCTCATCAAGGTCTGCGCTGTTTGCTTAAAGGAATTTCTGTAAGAAATATTCTAAATATAGAAATAAATATACAAGACATCCCTAATTTTGGAAATAAATTGATCCAATTTAGAAGGATGGGAGAGTCAACTAGGCATAAATGGCTAAATATTCTGGCTGCACTCAATCACTTGCATAATGTTCTCACTGTTTAACAAATCCCCAGCAGATTATTGTCTCTCATTTAACTAGTATGCAAATTAATTATCAGCCCCAAAGTTGTGTCTTGGTATTTGTTTGCCTGTTCAATTGAAGGTAGTTTTAAATGAGCGAAAAAACGATGGCAAGGGAGGACAAAGAACATTCTTTGGTTGCCGGGATCCAGAAATTGATAAATATAGGGTTAACTCTTTCAGTGCTGAAACCAAATTTTAAAGGTCTTTGCAAACAGTTTGGATCCAGATGAGATGCCACAGAACGTGGCGTCTCATCAGGATCCAAACTGTTTGCTATTCTGATAGTATTCTTTGAAAAAAAACCCTGAAAAAAATGCTAATTTAAGAAATTCAGCAGACGACATTTTAGCACAAATTTCCCAGCATGCAAAGCGTTAAAAGAGATACATTCAAAAGGCTGATTAGGTAATGCAGCTGTCTGATTATGGTGCAATTTTGTTTTCTTTTGAAAACATTTAATATAACTACATATTTGATTTTCAAATTATAGTGATAAAAATTGTTTTTCTAAGTCATTTGAGGAGTGACTGTTTGTAATTGCATCAATTCTTTAAAATTGTGAAATGAGTTAAAGCTTTGCATGATTTGTTTTCAATGGTCTGCCGATTGATTCTTACTGTAAACTTGTTTACTGTACACGATTCAGTTTTGTATGCCCCCAAAGGTGGGCATATAGTGATCGCACTGTCTGTCTGTCCGTCCGTCTGTCTGAAATACTGTCACACTTTGCGTTAAGGTTTTGCGTTTAGGTTTCATTTTTTTTTATTTTTTTTTTCAAAGCGACGCAGTAGGGGGCATTGTGTTTCTGACAAACACATCTCTTGTCATGTTACAGAATAATAATTATGTTTGTACCCCATAACGGTCAGTTAGCAACAATGCATACAATTTTTAACACTGTTGATTTGTGTAAACTAGCATAATCGAGTGTTTAAATTGACTCAATTTAGTGTTTGTATGCGCATTATAATAATTCCTTTTGAAAATCCTTATTGTTCAACAGTCATATTTATATTCATGTTGAAGGGTTAGCTGATTGTTGAAACATTATGTAAATACAGAAAGCAAATATTGATAATAATTTTTTGACAGATAATATGTGCCTGACCAATTTCACTAATAGTTTTGGCATTTTTGAATGTTTAATAATTGACATTGATTCAAATTACACGTCTTTTATTGAGATTTGTTCACTTTGTGCAAGATGTCAATATTTTGTCGTGCCGAATGTTAAGCTTATTAATTATATCCTTGAAATGGTGAAAGTCCGTATTCATCTGTGTTAAATGAATTAAAACCTGAATTGCACACATCATTTGGAATTGTTCAACAAAGTTGTGCAATATTTGCGTTGGTTGACTGTGGGATTGCTAGTTCATGCTTGAATGGGACTCGCATGTTTATTGTGTGGGTGGTTAATTAAGGAATATGAAGACAAATATTTAATCTACACTCAGAGATCTAACTTGTTTGGTTTCGTAAACTTTGTTGTCTTTGAATTCTCTGGTACATCACGGTTTCATTTTCAACCAGGCAATTATCCTCTTACCAATAGCTGTGCACGTTTAATATATTTTGACTCTGTTATTTTGTCCATTGATGTAATTGCATCAGTGTCTTAATGCCAAGGGTATCATGTTTGGGAGGCAATTTAGTGATCTTTCCATCCATCTGTGCTTTAAACTATTACTATTTTATCTTAGGGGCCAAGGCTGCTCACAGTGTACAGCACTATGCCTTGCATTGTTCTTGCTAATAACCATTCTGATTAAAATGAATATAATAACACAGTGTTTTGGCATTTGTTTTTACAATATTAATTAACAATGTCTGCATAACTAATGACAATAATGATGATCGTAGTCATTGTTATCATGATAATTTGATGAATCATAATTGGTGTAATTGATCATAACATTTTGAACGTATATAACTCTTATTTGTATACTATTTGATGTGCACATTATTGAGTAAGAAGAAAAGTACTATTATTTAAGAAGAATGTTTTGACAAGGCATCCATAAGATTCGGGGTTTACTGTATGTGCGAAAAGTGTCGTCCCAGATTAGCCAGCGCAGTCAACACATATGAATCAGGGACGACACTTCCCGCTTTTATTGTATTTTTAGTTAAAAGGAAGTCTCTTCATAGCAGAAAAACAAGTTTAGGTGGAAAGTGGCCTCCCAGATTAGCATATGATACAGGCTAGTCTGGGACGACAATTAACGCACATGCATTAAACCACCTTTTCATGGAGCGCGGCCCATATGGAGAATATCTCATGAGAATCCATTAAAGAGCTGATGAACTCAGACAGAAACGACAATGATGTCACTGAGCATGCCCTTGATGTCAATATTTCTCCTGTAAACATCTGCCATACAGTATTATTACTGATTCCTGACCACATAAACTGTAATGGAAATCTTGGGTTCACTGCAGGTCAGGTGGTTCCTGGCTTCCATGTTGAAGTCAATGACAAGGGCATGGACTCACCAACCGATTCTTAGAATTTAGAATATTCTTAAAACTGTATTGTGCTAAAACTACTTGGAAGTCAAGTCTAGCATGGCAGTAAACACAAATAATACAAAAGATCTTTGTTCAGGACAATATGTTAATAATATAAGCACCCTATTTAGCTTGTATATAATTATGCAACCTCTGATGTAATTTTATTGAGTCGAAGTCTATTCTTTATTCCTAGGTCTAAGAATGGGTCGGTGAATACGTGCTCTGGTCAAAACTGTGTGTTGATTATTATCTTGGATGACATTAATTATTGCACATTTCAGTCTTTTTTACTGAAATATGATTAGAATCTTTGTTTAGGTTTAGATTAATTATCACCAGTTACATATTAATTTTGACAGTTATTCTATTTAGCAAACATTGTGGCTACAGTCAAATGTTAAATATTGATCGATGTATACATTTACGACTAATGTCACCAAATTGTATAACCTGTTTTGCCTGAGGATAATCGCGCTCGAAAAACCTATATATCAAGAACCTACATGTAAACATTTTAAAATGTCTGTAAAGAAATACAAATCTGAACATACATTACAACATCCGGTGATTTTTTTTTAACGATTTATTTGGGGCCGAAATAAGACCCCATTGCCCAGCTTAAAAGATGTATATTTTCCACCTATAATAACCTTATAATTCCACTCACAATATCAGCTTTGATTTGAAAAATAAGACTAAATTTGGACAAAAATTGACAAAGTTGGAAGCATTGTGAATAATACTAGCAATTGTTATCAAAGTATGTTTAGTATAGTCTAATTTTGCAGCTGTTACTGTTGTAGTAGTAATAACAGTTCCTTAATTCATCATAAAAAAGTAAAATATAGATATGTAATAATCATTAGTAAACAATATGTAAAAATCCTTAGTTAACAAATTAAATAATACCCCCTTTTGCTGTAACATTCCCTATTTGAAGGCCTCTTCATCATTCAATCAAAGGTGCAAAAAATAATATTAAGGTCAAAAGTGCATCAACTATACATATTAATTTAAAATACACCCTACAATATCATTTCATGCCATGATACTAATGAAAAGTTCTATTTTTGTTCTGCTTCGTTGAAAGTAATCCAAATCAAGTGGCTATACATATCACATGTTTTTTTTTCTGTTATGTTTTATAACTGGAAGAACTTTTAAGTACATATTATCACAATGCAACAATAGCATTTTGTGCCAATAATTTGAACATTTATTTTCACAAACTATTTTCCATCACATTCCCGTATTTGGTAAAAAATAATGATAACATCAGCCAGATTATATTTGATCTGCAAAATGTATAAATATAATTTATTTTATCCATATATCATATCAATATCCCTATTCTCCTATCTGATTCAGGATGGACACAGACGAGCATAAGTCCAGCAGCGACAGTTCGAGTAGCGACTCTGGGGACAGCAGTGACAGCGGGTCAGACAGTGACTCAGATGAGCCTGAGCAGGATGGGGCTCCCCAAGGGGGGTGGAGTCAGCGGCAGACCACGCCCATGGAGTGTGTGACGGAGCCCACTTCCTCACCCAGCAGTCAGGTACGGTTGGATGAGGTCTGGAAAAAAAAAGGGGGTGTCGCAAGACCAAGTCTTAGAAAAACCTTGTAACAACTCTTGAGGCCACATTTTTAGCTCACTTGAGCACAACATGCTCATGGTGAGCGTTAGTGATCCCCTTTTGTCCATTGTTATTCGTATGTCGTGCATAGTACAAATTTGCTTGATGAACACGTAAGGGCGCATTTATTGCCCAAGTTTAAACCTGGGTCACATGTGTCCAAAAATATAGGTCGTCCGGTCAAATCTTTGGAATCTCATATTGCCATGATAGAAGCCTTATTTATGACTAAATCCTATTTAAACATGGTCTGAATTTTTATCTTGACAGTATCATGGCCATGTTTAAATTTGGGTCAAGTGGGGTAAAAAGCTAGGCCTGCATGTCAAGTCTTTGACAATTGATGTTCCTTGAAATCAGTTGAGCGCTTCAGGGCATCATGGCCCTCTTGCTTGTTGCTTGTTGAAAAACTGATGCTTTATGAGACTTTTGATTCACACAAAGCATTTAAGATCATTCTATCTGGGTTGGGATAGATATCATGATTTCAAGGATAAATTCCTATATATCACACTGATAAAAATGTTTTAATTATCTACTTAAGAATGATAAACAAAAATCAAAATATTTAATCTATAAATCACATTAAAGTAAAGGGCAGTTCACATTCATGTGCTTCTTTGATATAAAAGTGTTACCGTACTTGATACATTTGACCGTGTCCAATAAGTTGTATTTGCCACATTGCCTCAAGTTGAAAGCCATTCTGATTTTAGCCCGTCTTAATATGGAACATATTACTTAGCATGTTACTATTTTGGCCTGACGTTGAGCAAAAACATAAGTGAGTGTGAATTTTCTGTCTATCTTTTATTGTCTACCACAGCTTCTGTTGTTGAAATAACCATTATATTCACCACTTTTCAAAGGCATACATTGAGCTAGGAATTAGATGGAAGTGGTGGTGAAATGCGATATATATAAATAGACTGTGAAAATATAACATTTTTTAGTGCAACTTGTAATTTGAAACCTATGAATTTTCAGAAATTATAGGGCGAATGGAGCAAAGCACTTCCAAAGGCTTCACAAAACTTATCTGAAATGAACTCAGTGACATGCTTATTTATACTCTAGTGGTATATTTAATCTTATCAGATTTTGTTATGAAGATCTGTTGAAGTGTGAGGCAAAATTAATTTCCATGTGTGCTGAATAAATCATGTTTTTGTTACTGTAAATATTGAGATAATGCTGACAAATATTTATTAACTGTTGAATGAACTGTTAAATGGATCTTTTATGACTATAAAATTTGAATGGAACCCATGTATGAAAACAATTCTAAAATTTAATGTTATATATTAATTTTAATCTTTGTTTAAATTTGAACAAAGTCTGCCAATTGACAAAAAAAATGTGTGTGTGATAATTGTAATATCCTTATTGATCTGTCATTTAATTTGAATGCAATCTGTAGTATTTTCTTCCTCCCACTTCAGCTAAAATAACATTACAAGCCAAAACTCTTGTTGCTGTAATGGTTTTATGGAGTATTGCTTCAAGAGGTCTGGTGACTCAAGCCAGGAAAAACAAAACAATTCCATTAATCAAAGTAATGAATTCCATCTTCTGGTGGTTATACAGGAATTGTTGTCAATATCTTAACTGCCTCTGTGCCCATATATCCTTTGTTCTGGCTCTCTGCAAAATCAATAGCCGTGTTAACCCTTTTAGCGCTCAGGAACCGAATTTTAAAGGTCTTTGCAAACAGTTTGGATCCAGATGAGACGCCACAGAACGTGGCGTCTCATCAGGATCCAAACTGTTTGCTATTCTGATAGTGGTCTTTGAAAAAAAAGTGAAGAAAATGATGATTTAAGAAATTCAGCAGACGACATTTTAGCAGAAAACAAATTTCCCAGCATGCAAAGGGTTAATTACACTCAAACAACTGGCATTATAGATTACACTTGTGCATGTAATATAATTGTATTTCCATTCATTACACTGGGCCTGTTTGACGTTTTGTACATTTATTTACATGGCATTTTTGCGTTACTTTGATTAATGATAATCACATTCCATTCATTGGTGAATTATATGTTTTGAGTCATGTGAAAATGGGTCTTATGACACATGCGGCTAGGGTAGCTCCATCTCAGCCTGCATATCCGCGCAGTCTGGTCAGTAGCTACCATGTCGGCTGATGAGACCAAACAACCTTTTGTGACTTTATAGCATACAACTCAGCTTCAACCCAGCATGCACAATGACAATCCGCTATCAAGTCTACTGCAAATGAGCAGACTGGTTTGGAGCTACACTGGCCACATATGGCATATGACCAATTTTCGCATGATGTTGTTCATTTAAAATGAATATACATTCTGGGCCCTTTGCTTTCAGTCAAGAAGAACCTGGGAACTAGAGAACTTCCTACCTAAAGTCAACCAGACTATTATAGGAATCAACACAAAACCTCCCTCCTACGAGGCTCCTGCATCCAATAAATCTGAGGACCATTTTGATGGGGACAAGCGCAGTGCTGACCACATATCGGACGAAAACCCGCCATCCAATGATCAGGACGGATTATCCAAGAGGATGTCAGCGGATGAGTTTTCTCCCCCAATGCCATTGGATAAAGTGCTAGTTCTCTCCCCTATCAAATCACCTATCAAACGGATGAATTCTAGGCATTCTATCGCTGCAGAGAAAGTGATTCCAAAAGACGAGTCTGTGAGTTATAGTAATAAGTATGACAGTATTAAAGCCAGGGAAAGAAAGTCTTCCCAGTCTATGCCAAGCCCCGATGTCAGTTTGTCTGACAAGGAAAAATCTCGCAAGTCCCGTGCACGAAGGCCGCGGACGAAACCACCGAAATCGCAACCTTATGTTTCCGATTCGGACAGTGATGCGGATGCTTTAAGCACCCCCCAATCTCAAGCACGAGTGAAGCCTAAACAATCTTGCGCGGAGAAATCTCAGATCACTTCCACAAACCTGCACAATGTAGAGTGCCCTAACGGTGTATTGACTAGCCCCAGTCTTAGACGAGACGGACAAACTGATAGACACATAAAGCAGCAGGACCGGATCAAATTAAAACCAGAGTATTCATTAGTTGTGCCTGAAAAATTAAACGACTGTGATATAATTAGTAAACCAGCATCAAAATCATCATCTCGGAGCGTAAAAGATCCGAGTGTTGATCAGATACTGGGTTCCTTCCCGGGTGCAACGCCACTGTCTCCTATCCCAAATAACCCCAATGTTGACATTAGTCCAAGTTCTCTCATTAAAGACCGCCTTGCCACTACCCCTGTCAAGCCATTAAATGGAAACATATCGTGGAAAAAGGGTACGCCATCATTACCAGTCAAAATTGACCTCAAACGGCTAGAGAGAGTGATGTGCGTGAATTCACAGAGTCCCCATTTTCTTTCTATATTCTCTCCGGAGAGACCCCCAAAAGATATTAGTGCCAAATCACCTCTTCCAAATGACCTAAATCAGCCTCAGAAAGTGCTAAAAAATATACACGATCGTTCATTGCAGTCTCCAAATACTGCCGTAAATAGTAGAACTAGTTGGTCAGGCGATAGTGAACATTCAAAAAGTGCAAATAGTAGTTTTAAAAGTGTGATAAAACTGGATGTATCCAAAAGTGATAGGAATAAGCAATTCGAAAGTGCTGACAATAAGGGAATACCGGAATTTGATTCTCTACCGGTCCGGGAAACAGCTGGACCGGAACCTGGCTCAGATGATTCTAGTGATTCAGACAGTGGGAGTAGTAGTAGTGGAAGTAGTGATGGCACGTCCAGTGATAGTGCGGCCGATAGTGATTCCGATATGGGGGCAAACACCACAAGTGCCGACCATAAGTCGTCTTTGTCATCCGATAAACTTTCTCATCAAGCAAACCCATCAAATCAGTCATTGAACCAGTCACAACCTGACGTTAAGAAACGTAAAATCGAGTCTAGTCCAGTGGAAGACGTTCATATAAAGCGGCGGAAGACTGTTTCTTCGCCGCCGCACTCTTCACCTCTCAAACAAACCACGCCAGTCCAGACAAGGTATGTAGCTCTTTTACATCAGGGGTTTTTCTGCCTATTTTGGGAAAAGGAGTCTAACCAAANCTAGAGAGGCGGTTTGGGTACCGCGACTTGCCAGAGACGGCAAGAGTAACCTTCAGGAGTGCTAGGCAAGGAGATGAGGAATCGGTCGATGACTGGGCCGACAGGGTGTTGACCCTTGCGGGAAAAGCGTATAGGGACTTGCCAGAGGCGTATATGTTGCAAGAATCGATATTAAGATTTTACATGGGTGCTAGGGAGAAAGAAGCGGGTGAGCTAGTGATAAACCAGAGGCCCTTGTCAATAGAGCAAGCTATTGATAAGCTTAAGTGGGCTATTTATACCCACGGATTAATGTATGGCCGAATGAAAACGGTCAAGAAGGTTGAATGCAAAGGGCAAATGGAGGTTTCTGAGGTAAAGGTGGCTCCGCAGTATAGGCTAGTTGATAGGATTGTTGTCATAGTAAAGAAAAGTGATACGTTAGAGAAGAAGATGAATATTTTGATGGGGAAGCTTGACCAACTTTTGGCAAGGCCCATCAGAAATTCATCTGCATCTCCATCAGGAGGCAATGTTTCAATTGTAACGAGCTGGGACATTTCAAACGAGACTGTCCTAAGCTTAGGAGCAGGACACCATCGCCAGATAGGAACGATCGATGCTATAGGTGTAATGAGAGTGGTCACATGGCCCGAGATTGCACTAATCAAGCGCCTGACAAGGGAGGTGATACCCAGAAAGAGGGTAGAAAAGTATCTTTCAGTGANCCTCCGTTTTCCGGAGGAGCAGACAGTGCTGAAAAATCAGGTACATGCTATTTCTAGGACAGCTTATAGCTTTAACATTATTGAAACATTAAACATGACTGAAATTTTTGAATCTCTGTTATTGTTATTATCTAAAAATATTGACCAATGGGAATGTTTCTTTCATTTGATCGAAATGTCCATTGGTTAAAAAGAAAATTAAGGTTAAGCTTAAAAAGGTAATTTGTCGTTGTGTCTTTTTATGCCCCCGGTAGGGTGGCATAAAGCAGTTGAACTGTTAGTCCATCTGTCCATCCGTCCGAAAACTTTAACGTTGGCCATAACTGTTGCAATATTGAAGATAGCAACTTGATATTTGGCATGCAAGTGTATCTCATGGAGCTGCACATTTTGGGTGGTGAAAGGTCAAGGTCATCCTTCAAGGTCAAAGGTCAAAAAAATAAATCCAAGGGAAGTAACAAGCTTTAAAGGGAGATAATTTCTATACCTGCCAAATGTTAAATAGAAATTTTATTTCAAAGCGGCGCAGTAGGGGGCATTGTGTTCCTGACAAACACATCTCTTGTTGAATCTCTGTTTTTTTTATTATCTTAAAATATTGACCAATGGGAATTTTTCTTTCATTTGATCGAGATGCCCATTGGTTTAGAAGAAAATTAAGGTTAAGCTTAAAAAAGTAAATTGTCATTGTGTCTTTTTTTTATAAATTTGGACATGGCAAAAAGGACATACATTTTTAGATACATGTGTTTTATGAAGCCTTAATTAATGATGATGTTGTTACAAACTTTCTGATTGGTTAAGTTAGGTATTTAGCTTAAGCGGAGTGTTAATGTTTATAGCCCACCATTTAAAAATATGTGCCCCTTCCCTTCAACTTTTAGGCTCATTTTTAGCTCATCTATTTTTTGAAAAAAAAATATGAGCTATTGTCATCAACTGAGCGTCGGCGTCCGGTTAAGTTTTGTGTTTAGGTCCACATTTCTCATAAAGTATCAAAGCTATTGCATTCAAACTTGGTACACTTACTTACTATCATGAGGGGACTGGGCAGGCAAAGTTAGATAACTCTGGCTGGCATTTTGACAGAATTATGTGGCCTTTTTATACTTAGAAAATTGAAAATTTGGTTTAGTTTTGTGTTAAGGTCCACTTTATTCCTAAAGTATCAAAGCTATTGCTTTTATACTTGTAACATTTACTAACTATCATAAGGGGACTGTGCAGGCAAAGTTATGTTATTCTGACTGGAATTTTGACATAATAATGGCCCTTTTTATACTTGGAAAATTGAAAATTTGGTTAAATTTTGTGTTTTGGTCCGCTTTACTCCTAAATTTTTGGAACACTTGCTAACTTTCATAAGGGGACTGTTCTGGCAAAGTAATGTAACTCTGACTGGCATTTTGACAGAATTATGGNTTTTTTTTTCATTTTTGAAAGATATGTAATAAATTACCACACCCCCACAATTTTGCTAAAATTGCGATTACTTCTTTATTTATGATAATTTTTTATTCATACTTTTACAAATAGATGAGCAGTCTGCACCCGCTAGGCGGTGCTCTTGTTAAAAAATATGTGCCACTCTGTTTTTGTCCCTTTTTCATTTGTCAATTTTCACAGTAATACAGACTCAGGCAACATCATTTTCATTGACTATTGAATAATTGATGATTTTATAGAGTAATTTACAGTATTACTTGATATTGACATCAATTTTTATTAAATAAAGAACATGCCTAGGGCTTTTTGTGGCTGATTTAACAGCTGTTATTGGTTTTCTGTTAAGTTTTAATGTAAGTTTTATCAATTACATGTATTATTCAAATGTTATAAATTAAATTAGATTTTTTACGAAAGAGATCACCCTGCCCCTTTTCCAGCCCCCTGGCATATTCTTGATATGTTCAAACGCTATACAGAACAATCGTGTACATGTACATCATGTTAAGCTTGTGATAAATAATATTTCCATTCATTTTTGAGGGACATGGCAACATAAAAGTTTCAAATTCTTCTAGACAGGAGAACATTTCAGCCATGTCTTATGTTAACCCATTTATTCCTTAGCGTCTACAAAAAAGGCCTAGGCAAACAGCGTAGACCCAGATGAGACACTGCATAACCCATTTATGCCTAGCGTCTACAAAAAAGGCCTTGGCAAACGGTGTAGACCCAGATGAGACGCCGCATAATGTGGCGACTCATCAGGGTCTACACTGTTTGCTTAAAGGAATTTCTGTGAGAAATATTCTAAAAATAGAAATAAATATACAAGACATCTCTAATTTTGGAAATAAATTGATCCAATTGAGAAGGATGGGAGAGTCCACTCGGCATAAATAGGTTAAGCAAGCAGTTTCTTTATTAACAACACAGGCTTATGTTGGTTAATCACTTTACACCAAGCAGGTGTAAAACCAGTCTGCTATTTAGATGAACTCATCATCATGGAATCTTTATGTGCATTTGACAGACTGGAATGTGAATATTACGGCTCTTGTTTCGAAAGGTTAATCAAAACAAACAGGAATAGCAAATAAGCCACACTCTGGGAATACATAGTTTCATGCATTTGCGTAAAGTGTCGTCCCAGATTAGCCTGTGCAGTCAACGCAGGCTAATCAAGGATGACACTTTCCGCTTAACCTGGATTATCGCTAAGAAGAAAATTCCTTTGAATTAATTTGAATTTAAATTACCATTAAAGAGGAAAGTGTTGTCCCTGAATAGCCTGTGCAGAGTTCACATGCTAATCTGGGACGACACTTTATGTACATGCATTAAAACCCCTTTCTCCCCGAGCGAGACTTAAATCCAGTCTTTGTTATGCAGTTTACTGGGTCCTGGTTCTCTATATCAGTTAAGAGATTTTTAAATGGTCATTACAAACCATTAGGAGGTAAAAACAGATTAATGGCAACAATTTAATGTGCACATGCAACTAGGCAGACTTGGTTTCTGCAATTATTAATGCATTTTCACTGTTTATTGCATTGAGAGTGAGCCATATTAACTTATCTTTTCCTGTTTTTGAAAGGGTTCTATTGATTGGGAGTTATAATATCTTGTTGAGACATTTTCAATTTTATCTATTTACACTTAAGGAAATCTACCGAATAGAAACCCAACAGGCAAAGATTATTTTTTTAAGCAGACAAAAGAACTTCAGAACATTTTGCTTCAGCAAATATTACCATAAAAATCTGGAAGTTTCACTTGAAAGTACTGGAAAGATCAAGTTAATTTAGTGCAGTCCGCACAGGCTAATCAGGGACGACACTTTTTGCCCAGACTGGATTTTCGTTTAGAAGAGACTTCCTTTAAATGAAAAATTTCATAAAAGCTAAAAGTTTCGTCCTTGATAAGCCTGCAGCTTACCTGGGATGACACCTAAAGCACATGCATTAAGCCCTGTTTTCCCAGAGCGAGACTCAATTTTAAAACAGCAAACACCAATTTCCCAAACTTAAGAAAAAAGAAAAGAAAAAAACAACAACATTATTTTCCCTTTCGAAAAGGGTCAGGTCCCATTTCCAAAATAACCGTTATCCAATATACTAGAACAACATAGAGCAACGTCGGCTATTATCGACCGTCGGTAGTTATCGTCAATTCCTGATTTTTGCCTTTAATTCCATGAAATATGGGTAAATGACGTCATAAAATTTTACTTTACTAAAATTTCATGATGTTAACACAAACGATAAGGAGGCATGGCGTTTCTGTACCAATGTCATATGTTCTTGGCTGCACTCGATTNACCCAATTGCCCCACCTTTCATCAGGCAACTTTCTGCCACCTTTTTTCTCCTGATTTACGGGCATTACATCGCTAATATGCTGCTTAAGATGGAGAGCAAAATAATTAGCTTTTTGTCTGAGTGTGAATTTTGTAGGTGGTAAGGCTGTAACTCCCCCAGGGTTTAATACCTGATTTATCATCATTCAGCTGCAACACTGGGGTGGTCCATGGCTTTATTTGAAAGTAATTATTCCATGGTCTGTGTGCTCAGTGTTTGTATTATAGTCTGGCAGGGCAGACAGACAGAAAGTACTTCATCAGGCATTTCCCCCTTTCTACTGTTCTGCAAGTACTTTTAGCAAAATCTGACATCACACATTTATGGGTGAACCTTTTGCACCATGAGCTAGTATGGCATTTTTCTCCAGTTTTTGGTAGTTTGGTGAGGTATTTTTTCTAAATGAGTAAATCTGGTGAGATTTTTTTTTTTTTTGGGGGGGGGCNAGGTCTGTCTTGAAGGACAATGCATCTAGTTCTACTAAGTAACGGA
Source organism: Dreissena rostriformis (assembly GCA_007657795.1). NCBI lineage: Eukaryota > Metazoa > Mollusca > Bivalvia > Myida > Dreissenidae > Dreissena > Dreissena rostriformis. The sequence continues at coordinate 58,037 of VMBQ01005221.1, forward strand.
TGCAGCTGATAAATTAAGGATCATTTGTTGACTCAGTTCCCTTAAGGAATTGAATGAACATTACAGGAATATTGCACTTCCTAAAATGTCCTTTATCCTGATATTTTACCAGGCATGCTTCAGCCTCTGGACAAAGGGAACATTTTATTGGCTGTAAAAGGCCTGATATATCCGGGGACAGCTTATCTTTTGCGTATTTTGCAACTGCACTTCTGCAGGAAAACGTTTAAAGCTGCAGTGGAAAAAATGTATTTAAAATCATCTCAACCATTGTAATCATTGCAGAAAAAAACCTACTATTTTGCGATAATCATTGAATTACTGGTAATTTTACCCATACCCATCTGGTAAAGATTGAAGATCTACAGTACAAATTCAATATTATTAGATTATGTCCATTATATCTCTTTGACATTAATTTTGGCTGTTGTTTTTAACCGTTTTAATGTATACTTTATGCTAAGATTAAGAACTGTGCTGAAATTGAATGATTTTTCACTCATGTACATCTATTATTTTGTTATATGGAAAAGGTTGTTCTCAGCTTCATAATGTCTAACTTCCTGGACCTACGGGGGAGGGGGAGAGGGGCTGGCCCGAAACCAACCGAGGTTTGAGGGGTCAGAAGGGGGGTAAGGGGGGAGCTGGCCCTTGACAGGGTAAATTGGTTTGATACACTCTCGGTTTCTCTTAACAATAATTCAATTTATTTCTTCTAGGTAACGCTATAAGTCTGAAGGATGCAAATGGTTCAGTTTGATTTAAAGTTAATTAACCCATTTATGCCTAGCGTCTAGAAAAAAAGCCTTGGCAAACAGCGTAGACCCAGATGAGACGCTGCATGATGTGGCATGGGTTTTTCAGCATTGTCTGCGCCTCCAGTAAACAGAGGCATTCCCAAAGCAAACGGACCCGTTCCCAATCGAATCTTGATTACATATTTCCCTATTCCAATTTT
>VMBQ01005222.1:0-28039 GCA_007657795.1 Dreissena rostriformis
ATTTAACATTTATTCATACGTTCTTTTGATCGTTCATTAAACCTTTTGTTAGGTACTATTTTCTATTCTGGTAAGTTTCAAGGTTTTGTAGTTCAAAGATCACATATGGATTCCAAGCGATATTTCACATATATAGAAGCGTCGCCGGAAATGTCTCGGATAAGTTGTATGAAGTCGGCTTACTCACAGCATGACTAATCTGAATTATTCATAATTGCATGTGATCAGCCAAACTTCACTCAAATATAATCAACGACATTGTTTTATAGCTAATTTGATGTGTTTTTAAATTATAAGTGTATTTTGTTATAACCGTAATTTTTATATTAGTATTTGTATCAATCCAGTTTCGGGACGTTGTCGGAAGCTATAATCCGGAATATGTGCTGCAAAATAAGGTGGCAGAACCTTTGAACATATTAAAAAACGCATGGTATGGTTTTATAATATACTGCATTTGTATTTCACGGAAGTTTCTTTAATGTTGCACATTCCGTCTTATCGGAAACTGCTGATCTACGTAAAATTACTTCTTTCGACGACACGCACATGCATTTGGTTCATAATTAGAAAGTTTTATTTACAATTATGGAGTGTAATGTTTGGTTGTTTTTGTTTCGGTTACATATGTATTGATAATTATCCAAGGCTACTCTAATAATATCACTCTTAGCAGTCGCATGTGAGAGTTGATTAAAGATTCGCAGTAAACAAAATATGGGAATTGGTGGAGTCTCTTTATAACAATAATTTATCTCATTCATAACCAATTTGTGTTTTTGAAAGATATCTATATAGCTTTGGCATGCATTATTTTAAAATGAATGCTTGTATCGTATTTTCTTGGTATTCCAGCAACCTTTGTTTGTAAATTTAAAATGCGTATTGGCAAATACATTTTATTCACGAAAAACAAATAAAATAGGTCCGTTAGAAAAGCACTTCTGGGAGTCATACGGTTGAGAAAATAACACTAGAAATGCTCGTGTCTAACGTTATGCACTTACTTTTGTGAATTATGCATATCATTAACAAGTTCCCTTAGTATCATTTTGTTCCTAGAATCAACGCATATAATTTTCTTGCCCCGTGGGCATATCTGTTTCTTCAGGCCGATAACCGATGTATAAATTGTGAAATGGTTAGTGTTTCCTGATTTTGCAACATTCTTTCTGATTGCTATCTAGGATTAAAATAACAAATGGCAAATATAATGATAGACTATTGATGTTCAAAACTGTATAAACTGTTGATGCTGTCAAAAATAAGCAATGCAATAAAAAGTAAAGAATAGTTTAGGTGAGTGCAAATCTAATTAGCTTCTGTATTCCTGTGTTAGGGTTGTTCAATTGACAAGAGCAAATACGTGTTTATGACTTCAACTTTGCAGTATAGCATGTTTATTTTGTATGACGCAACTTTGTCTGATTATCTGTATTTTCGTCAAATACACAAGCCCCCGCATTATACATCATTGGTGTGTAGATTTTTTTTATTTACGATAACGTGTTTTCTGCAACTGTTGCCAAATCTATATCAAAATTCAGGATGTTTTGGCGCATCGAAGGATACAGATACAGCTTCGCACAAACGCGATGTATGTCTCGATCGACTGTTGGATATGAGGCCAGCAGAGTCGTGCACTCATTACATAATGAGGGGTGTCAATATAAGGCTTATCTCATGCCGTTTCACTTTAAGTACTTTTCAATTGTTTTCATGTTGAACATTTAAGTCAAACCTGTTATCATGTGAACAAGATTAATACATGTTTTGTATAGTATTAAAAGTCAAATCGTATACGTGAATCACAGAACCGATCAGCTATATAGACTGCAACGAACGTGGTAAGATAAGAAAATAAGTCCATTGGTATTAACTTGAAAGAAACTAAATTGTAGTAGTGAGATATTCAAGTAATTATGCAGTACAAGATATATATCGTTTTGCCTTTTATTGTGTCCAATGAGATTTGACGAAGGACTTGACGTGAAGCGATGGGATTAAGCAAAAATGTGATATCGTTTATCACGATGTCCTATACGCAATTTTGTCAAAGCTTAGTGTACAAAAACATTGTATACACATTGGCTATGCAAGTGTACGACACGTATCATTTTGTCTTATTGTACGTGAACTAGGGTCATCAGTAACTCCAATGACAGCCAGTGTAGAGATTTATATCTAAATACATGCATTTACACACTTATAGTAAGGTGAAGACATTAAATACACGATTGAAATGGCAGAGCGAACCATCCCAAGAAATGCAACAAATAAAAAAAAAATATCCCATGCGTTATTATGCGTAAGAAACGTAAGTCACTTTATATTTTCTTATACAGTTTATTAAGCAAAATTAAGATTTACAAAGATATTATATCGCACGATTATCTCGCGATGAACATAAATTATCCTAACTTTATTTTGGTACTGATTTATGATTTCTTTACAAGACCAAGTTTCTGAAACATTATTGCGGTTGTACGATACTTTATGCCGTGATATACATATATATCACTGATAGGTCATTGTCACTGAATATGCAATACTATGACCTGAAGCCTAAGTGTACCACGTGTATCTGATTTGAAAGCGCTAAATAATAACACATGATAAAATTGAACCTTAAACATTATGAAGTATTCGCGAATTCGGGTTGTTAAACGAATATAGCGCGCTTTAATGCATGAAGCCTCATAATGATAACGTAATTTTCTTCCCCAAATGACTGTTACGAGCTAGTGTTCGTTTTTTGCGAATTAAAATACGTAAGATATTGATCTGCCCATAAAAGATAAAAGTTTATTGAAGACAACAAATATAATTGCCACACTCGCATTGCTAGGCATTTTTATAGTTTCATTTCACATGGATAGGAACATGCGTAGATACAGATGTTTTACACAATTCAAACAGGACCAAGGTTACGGGTATTCGAAATATGTTTTCTATCTTTTTGCTTCAGTGCTGAAAGGTAAAGTAAATGTTTGAACATCGTATTGTTGCATAATGCAATCGTTCAAAAATGCCTATAAAATCAGTATGTAGTCTATAATACGTGATTGAACCTCATAAAAAAGGCAAAATAACCAAGTCATAAATACAGATTGAGAACACTCTTACATTGAACATATTTCAGGAAACAATAGTGATTTATAGCTATAGGGTAGAGATAAAACGTAGACGATTTATTCGCGTTTAATGCGCGCAAATCACAGTTGCAAACTGGACTACAGCATTTTGGAACAAAATTGGTAATTCTGCCAATTAGATTGTCAAGTAGAGGCGGGCTGTGAGGTCATTACTCAGCAAGCAAAGCGGCACAACAAGACCTTATTCTTTATCACACGTTTGACTTGTTTGATACATTTTGTTTATCATTTTCCAGTTGATTTGTTATCTTCCGATATCAAAAAATATACTGCAAAACAATCATTGTGTTATTGATTTTTTTAAATCCAATTATCAGAGCTCTTGTAAATAGACAAAACGTAGGTTGTGTCCCAGGCTGGAGGAAGGTTATTAGTGAAACTCATAAAATGGAGCGAATATACGCGAACTTATCAATTCCACACGCTGATTTAATATTGTACGTATTGTATAGAACTTATTGTGTAATTGTATTTAATAATTGTTTGTGTACCATTATTTGCATTAAATGATAGCAGGAAGTCCTAGTTTATGCATACTGTCTTTATAATAAATGAAACGAGCAGACATTTAATTCAATAAGAATTGAAGCCTCGTTATACCCACGCAATTTTCTTTCCCAAAGGACCAATCGGGACTTACAAATTAAGTTTAGTAATTGATGCACCGGGATGTAACTATAATGTCATAATTAGCATTGTATTTTAAAAGTTATTATGTTACAAATTAAAAATTAGCGAAACGATGACCAATAATGAATAATACCTTACACCATAATATATCGCAAGCATAATATACCATTTCGCGAATAAGCAGACGCATTCAGAGGAAAAAGTCACTTCGTACATGCGCTATAGATTCACTGAACTTATTGTACGTAAATATTAAAAAAGAAGTAACAAAGAAACGCGAAATACATACACAAACAGCCAACTTACAGCTCGGTGGATCGTTGTTCTATGCATAACGCATGCTTTCCGATAACGTCAATCATGCTTGTGTTCCAGGAATGTTCGATTGACGTCATATATCATTGAACTCTATATATACACATACACTTGGCAGTTCTGTCAATCTAACTGCACCGTTTAAGAAAGATACTGACGTTTTATATGTTTTACCACGCCCTTCTGCAGATTTGTTACATATGGTTAAATCTATTTCTTTGCAATGCATTTCTGTTCTGATATACATGTATGATACGTTACATCCTCAATCGAAAACCACGAATACAATGCGGCATTGACTTTTACAGAAAACTCTATCAAATCAAAATATATTCTTAACAGAGCAGTACGATTCTTTTTTTTAAACCATGTTTATTAACGGCGAACCTTGGAACAAAACAATAATAATTGATATAGTTATGAAATATATATTTCTTGAAACAATTACCTTACAGATGCACACGTTCATACAGCCATCTAATGAACACTAATTCGCTTAACCTATAAACCACTATTTGTATGCGTTTTATATAAATTTACACCAAATTATTGGCATTTGATTGCTTTATTTGGGGCCATGTGTCAAAGATAAACATAAATTTGTGTAAGTCCGGTGATCATTATTGACAATCAATCATACCGCGAGCATTATTTGTTGGTATTAAAGCGCAGAATTTCGCAGAAGTATAGGAGTGATTTTAGAACACATTCGTTGTTCGTTGACTTAACATATAAGTACAGTATGTTAAACAAATTTCTCCTCCTGGTCTATAAAGTCCTAGCACCAGAGCGGTTATTGATATACGAATCTCGTGACGCAAATACAACCATTATTAACCTACCCATCTTAATTGTTTTATAATCGAATTGAACCTTAATTTTAAAAGAATGCACACCAAAAGGGTAATAAAGTCTCATTGTTAAGTGACATTGTTTTTTATCATACAGTCACTCGTTCAAGTGAACACATGTTACAAAAGACCAAACATGATATAAACAGTACTTAGGTTATTTGGAAGTCTTATTTTACGATATTGTGTTCCATTATTATATTCGTGTATGCTGTTGTTTCATAACATTTCTATTTAATTTGTGGTTCGGGAGGAATAATGTTCAACAAATAATGATTTTCCAGCATTATAAAGTATTGTTTTATTCCAATACTCCTACGTTCGAAGACGATCTGTATAAGAACTTTTGACAGTTTGACCATTTGTGTCAAGTGTTGTTTGTTCAATACTCGATTTCACATTCGTTGATGCACTTTTACAGTACTTATACAAATGTTCGGTACAAAATAAAAAATGGAAAACCCGACAACAATGGAAAAAAGTAAGCAGGTTAATAAGCCCAAATTGTAGTCGAGTTTTCTATTTCTTAATTACGTTTTCTTGTTTTACACTGATTTTTGACATCAGAAATGGAAAAAAAGAAATGTTTGTTATGTTATTTTTTTTGGTTTGTTACAACAGAATGTAGTCTTTCGATACGAGACACATAGTTGCTGAAAACAGTTGTGTCTATAGTTTGTTAAAACATATTAACGTCGTCTAATATAATCACTTGTTCGATTTTACATTTTGTTTGTGAAGAGCAACACATTTTTGAAGTGAAATGTAGTACATATGTTACTGCTTCGTCTTGTTTGTTACATAGAATGTTGCAGCGTTTTCAATATTTCGGAACCCTCTACAACACGTACCTTATGATACGCGAGGGACGTGTGTAAGGTTAGCTCTAAGAAGCGTCATATCCGTGAATTGATAAAGTAGTGTTAACTAATTGTGCTGAATACCTTTGTCTATGCACACTGGAAGATGTTATAATCAGTATATCTTACGGAAATAAATTGTTCTCAAATACCACTTATTAAATGGAAGTAAAATGTCATCGTCTTGCAAATAAAGTCTTGGTGTACTGAGTATAACTCGTCCGTTTGTCATCTGAATACAAGTATAGCCGAATAAGTCTTCTAAATCTGATTGAATATGAAACCTCTCAATAATACCACCAGATTAGATTGAACCTTACACATGCGGATGTCGTTACAAATGGATGTTGTTATATGACAAAACTGGCGTCCTTACGGCGACCTAAAACTGTGTTTCTGGACAATTCTGATTGTCGTAGTAAGGACGCCAATGACTTTTTCGGTAAGACTGCTGTTTTTTTGCCTTCCCGTCACACTAGCGTACTGGTTTATGGCGTTCTACGCGTCCTCACTTAATACTTTCCTCGCGATCTTACCGCGTTCGTACGGCGATCAAAGCCGACCAAACGACGTCCTTGGCGTTTTTACTGCGTTCTTATTGCGACCATGGCGTCCCCGCAGCGGCGACCACACGGCGACATACCGTCCTCACTGCGTCCTTACTGCGTCCCTCCGGCGTCTATGGCGTCCTCACTGCGACCTGGGTCGCCGTAAGGACGCAGTTAGGACGCCAGTCCGGTGTGACTGGGGTATAAGCGAACAATGCAATTGCCACAATCGCAAATCTGGCGGTTTAAATATGTTTTTCTTATAGAAAATGGTAAATTCGTAGATACAGATGCTCTTTACTACGTCCGTGATTACACTATTCTTCGGAACCAACAATACATGGGTTCGATATGTATGAAGTTCATATCCGTTGCAGTGCTGAATGGTGAGCCTTTATTATACCTGTTGGTTCATCCTATATTGTGCAACTATTTATAAAAAGATAAAAGATAGTTTATTCGAGAAAGTGAATGAATAACAAGATGATTTCACTGTTGCTCCGGTGAAATGAAAAGGTGGGATCATTTCAGTTTGGCTTGGTGCATTGTTTTTAGATTATTATTTTTTCATTCATTAATTATTTCATATTTTAATATTTTGTAGAACATGGTACATAAAGCATATATTACACATAAAATAAGTTTTATCTACTGATGGCATAAGAAATAGCAAACCAATAAATTAAAATAGCATCATAGTTGACAAATCAAGCAAACAAAGATACAGGTTAATACAAATTCAATAAAATTATAAAACTTAATCTAAAAATTTGAGATAGTAAAATAATAATACTGTTATTGGTAAATACATGTTTTATATATAATTATATGTGTGTACTAAAAATTTAAACCATGTCACAAACATTAAAATACAATGATAGCACAAAAAATTAAGTAAATCCTTAATTCCATTGTGGTCCTTAATAAATTTAATGTAGTTGACCTAGAAACAACAACTAATTAAGACTAGAAAAAAATCAAATAGTAGCAAGCAGATGGGTTTTGACGGTGTTCTTGAAATTAAGGAGGTTCTTAGCATGTCTTATATGTTGTGGCATTTCATTCCAGAGAGAACAACCTTGATATGCAAATGACCGTTTACCAAAACCTTTAACCTTGGGCTAATAAAATCGTCCAGTTTCTGTGAATGAATCACTGGAAGCACCAACAGACACTCTTAACCAAGTGGGATAGTTATGAACTGAACTAAGTGGAATAAAATGCTCATTTAGGTAGCCTGGTAATCTACCACTGTAGATTTTGAACACATGACACAACATGATATGATCAACTGTTAAAGAAACTGGTGACCAGTTTAGCTTGACAAAATGATTTTGATCTATATGAGCCCTTGCTTCAAGATCCAACACAAACCTGATCATTTTGTTCTGGGTGACCTGTAATATATTCCTAAGTTCCTGAGTCAAGCTTTTATACCAAATTGAACAATCATTATGAAAATGACACTGGATGAGGGATGTGACCAAACACGTTTTAGAGTGGGGGTTAAGGAACATACTCTTCCTGTACAAAAACTTCAACCTTGCATTAGCTTTCGTGAAAGTAAACCTAGCCATTGAATCAAAAGATAGACTTTGATCAAGAGTGGCCCCAAGATACTTAACAGAATCCGTAGCTTCAATAGGTTTACCATTGCATACAACATTAAGATTTGGTCCAGACTGTAACCATGCTTTGGAGCCAAACAAAACAGATTCAGTCTTACCCAAATGCAAAGATAGCTTATTACAAATTAACCATTCACTTAGATCATTCATTTCGGAGCTCAAAACTGATTCAAGTTCAGACCTATCCTTACCAGAGACAAAAATACCAGAATCATCTGCATACAGTAACAACTTATTTTTTACTGCACCAGACATGTCATTGACGTAGATAAGAAACAACAACGGTCCTAGAATAGAGCCCTGGGGAACACCACATGTTATCGTTGCTCGAGAAGATTGACTACCACGGACATCAATCAATTGATGCGATCCGACAAATGTGAAGTAAACGACTGAACAGTAACCTTTGAGAGACCCAACGCCCTCAACTTCATCAATAGAATGCCATGATCAACAGTACATGTGGCAGTAAAGAAACCTTTTCTGAAACCAGATTGGAAAGCATACAGGAGATTATTTGAAGACAGATATTCTTCAACCTGATCAAAGATAACCTTTTCCAATGCTTTTGATATAACGCTAAGAACTGATACTGGGCGATAAGTTCCAACCTCCGTCTTGTCATTTTTCTTAAATAATGGGACCACTCGAGCTGACTTCAGGTCATCCGGTACAGAACCTTGGATGATGGACAAATTAATTATGTGGGTAAGTGAGGCTGAAATCATTAGGGGCAGCATCTTTCACAAAACGAGAGGGGATACCGTCTAACCCATAAGCTTTATTTGAACTAAGGGAATTCAAATATTTTAAAATCTGTCTTTCAGAGACATGCAAAAAACTAAAATTATCAGTTTTGACACCTTTAGAAGAATACAAGTTAAAAACAAAACTACTCCCAAAAATATTTTGACATTTTGGAAGTTTTTCAACTAGCTTGGAAGCAACTGTAGTATAAAAAGTATTGAACTCCTCAGCAACTTTACATTTATCAAAACAAATTTCATCATCTATCTTTAAACCAATATTACATTCTGCCTGACCCTTGTTAGATGAAAAACCTATTTGTTTTAAACATTTCTACACGGATTTAGAATCTGACTTGTTGTTATCTAAAGATTCTGTAAAGTAATTTTTCTTAGCTTCAAAAATAACAGACTATGCTTGATTTCTACAAGTTTTAAAGTTTTAAACAATAATAATTCGACAATATGTTTACAACCTCATTGCATGTAAATCTTGACCTGTTACAATTGAAAAAAAAACACATACAAATAAAATATACTACAATGATATCGATTTAGGCGTATTTTCCCACTTCACCGGTGAGCGACATGTTTTTGATCAAATGACTTCATATTAATGACGTCGAACTACACTTGTTATAAATACTAGAAATAAATCATACGAAAGCATTAACAAACACAATGTGTTGATTTAATTACACGATCATATCATATTTTGATTTGTGGTCATACACAACACTCGTAAAAAAATATGTTTTTATATAAAATCAATTAATATCCTCTATATCATATATACCATGTACTCACATCTGACGGATTATGTATAGCTTCTTGGAAGAGGTCAAACATAAATAATCTAACATTGTGCACGGTTAGTCATACATTCCTAGTTGCAATCTAATGCATCTTTCAGCACACGTATGCGTTAAATCTCAATAGCGTTTTATCTCAATAAGAACTATGTTTTGTTATTTCGCAGCAAGAAAAGCGGGCTAATGACCCAACAAAAGAAACAAACTTAATAATAAATATTTTACATGTTCCTATATCTGGAAGTGCTTTATTACGTATACATTAACCCTTATAGTGCATGCTATATATATTAAATTTCTCGAGCACGTATTATCATATATATAAATATATATATATGATAATACGTGCTCGAGGAATTTAATATACTGTTCACTATTCTCAAGCTTTGATTTGTCGTTCATTGAACCTATTGATACTTATAATTTTCCATTTTGATTAGATGTGAGGGTCGTTAGTTCAAACATTGCATTTTGATTCCAAGTGACATTTCAAAGATAAATAGGAGTGTCGCACGAAATGTTTTAGACAATTTAATGTTTACGGTAGATTAAAAACTTGAAAACGTAATGCCCTTCAATTATGCAATACTAGTGTCATATAGGGATTCTCGCTCACGCACATACGAACGTCATTTTGTTTTTGCAGGTGGTTATGTCGATGATTATATATTCAAATACTAAAGAATACTGTTTGATGTCCAAATCTAGTGTTAAACTATCGTCACGTCACCTATTTTCGCCGCTCTTCCATTGTCGCCGATAATATTTGGTGCAATATAACCTATATATCGTCACGCAAGATTTCATAGTTGATCAAGTCCGAGAATAAACAACATTGTCACGGACGAATACACCGTGATTTCTTTTTCAAATTGACATTCGAAAGGTAAGAAATAAACAGTTGAAAACTAGCCTGCAACAAAATGCAAAATTACGTCATGCCAGTTTTCCTTCCTGTTACTTCCTATGTTATTTTTTAAATAGTGCGACTTCGTTCATTAGCTTACCTGTAAAATGTGCAGCAGACACAGTATGACGTCATTTTGCCGCGATATGTCAATTTTTTGTCAGCATATGTAAAAAATGCATGATATATCTCTTTATCACACCTCATGATTTACAAAGTCTATTTTCAGGCTCCGCCTTCGGAAAGAGGCAGCTATAGGGCCAGTTATTCACATGATGATCTGACATATGCGATCAATGTGTATTGCACAAGGGCTGCCTGTTGAGAGGGTTTCCAAAAAGTTCGGTATTCCGATACACAATTTAAAGGACAGATTCCGTGGAAAAATTGATATTGACACAGTAAAATCTGGCCCTTCCCTTGCTTTGATATCGAACAGGAAACTTTGCTTTGTGAGCATATTAAAACTATGGCTGAAATTGGCATGGGTTATTCTCGGCAAGAAATAGTTAACCTAGCCTCCGATTATGTCATTCATTTGGGAATAAAACAACATGGGGAGAAGTAAAGTTTTGAAATGGCTTTATAGGTTTTAATGTAGATGGCCTGAGTTAAAGGTAAATAAAAACTCAGTCACTAGAGATAGCAAGGGCCAGAAGGGCTACTAAGACCACAACTAAAAATTAGTTTAAAGAGCTAAACAATGTTTTAACCAAATATCTTTTGACAGACAAGCCATCAAGAATCTACAATATTGACTAAAAAGGTCTAAGTACAAATAACAAACCCACAGGCAATGCCTACACAGCACAGGCGGTGACAGCTGGTAAGTCACAGACGGTGACCCTTATTGGTGGAGGTCACGCTTCAGGGCAACACATTTCTCCATATTTTATATTGTTAATACCGGAAATGCATGCAACCCTACCAGAGGGATCAACACCAGGAACCAATGGGACAGTGTCTGATTCCGGCTGGTCCAATACCGACATATTTTTCTCATTACATAAAATACCATCTTGAACCTTTACTACCAAAACGTGATGCTAACAACGGCGAACATCTGAACGATTTAAAGCTTCCGGGAAGAAGTAACAGATAAATGATGTTATATTGTACACGGTGAGCCATGCACTCCTAGTTGCAATCTATAGCATAACATTCGAAACACATTCCTGCTATATCTCGATTGGATATCCCCGCACAAGCGGCAGGGTTTTCTTTGCTATTTCGAAGAAAGAAAAACTGGTCAATCACCAACACAAGTAATAATTATTTTACGTATTCATATATCTGGAAGTATATATAACGTATACACTAAAACTTATATTGCGAGCTTTATATNAATACATGTTTTATATATATATGTCTGTACTAAAAATTTTAACCATGTCACAAACATTAAAATACAATGATAGCACAAAAAAGGAAGTAAATCCTTAATTCCATTGTGGTCCTTAATAAATTTAATGTAGTTGACCTAGAAACAACAACAAATTAAAACTAGAAAAAAAACTCAAATAGAAGCAAACAAATGGGTTTGACGGTGTACTTGAAATTGGGGAGGTTCTTAGCCTGTCTTATATGTTGTGGCATTTAATTCCAGAGAGAACAACCTTGATATGCAAATGACCGTTTACCAAAACCTTTAACCTTGGGCAAGTAAAATCTTCCAGTTTCTGTGAATGAATCACTGGAAGCACCAACAGACACTCTTAACCAAGTGGGATAGTTATGAACTGAACTAAGTGGAATACAATACTCATTTAGGTAGCCTGGTAATCTACCACTGTAGATTGTGAACACATGACACTACATGATTTGATCAACTCTTTTAGAAACTGGTGACCAGTTTAGCTTGACAAAATGATTTTGATCTATATGAGCCCTTGCTTCAAGATCCAACCCAAACCTGATAATTCTGTTCTGGGTGACCTGTAATATATTCCTAAGTTCCTGAGTCAAGCTTTTATACCAAATTTAACAATCAGAATCAAAATGACACTGGATGAGGGATGTGACCAATAACGTTTTAGAGTGGGGGTTAAGGAACTTACTCTTCCTGTACAAAAACTTCAACCTTGCATTAGCGTTCTTAAAAGTTGACCTAGCCATTGAATCAAAAGATAGACTTTGATCAAGAGTGGCCCCAAGATACTTAACAGAATCCGTAGCTTCAATAGGTTTACCATTGTATACAACATTAAGATTTGGTCCAGACTTTAACCTTGCTTTGGAGCCAAACAAAACAGATTCAGTCTTACCCAAATGCAAAGATAGCTTATTAAAAATTAACCATTCACTTAGAACATTCATTTCGGAGCTAAAAACTGATTCAAGTTCAGACCTATCCTTACCAGAGACCAAAATACCAGAATCATCTGCATACAGTTACAACTTTTTTTTTCTGCACCAGACATGTCATTGACGTAGATAAGAAACAACAACGGTCCTAGAATAGAGGAACACCACATGTTATCGTTGCTCGAGAAGATTGACTACCACGGACATCAACCAATTTATGCGATCCGACAAATATGAAGTAAACCACCGAACAGTAACCTTTGAGAGACCTAACGCCCTCAACTTCATCAATGGAATGCCATGATCAACAGTACATGTGACAGTTAAGAAACCTTTTCTGAAGCCAGACTGGAAATCGTACAGGAGATTATTTGAAGACAGATATTCTTCAACCTGATCAAAGATAACCTTTTCCAATGCTTTGGATATAACGCTAAGAACTGATACTGGGCGATAAGTACCAACCTCCGTCTTGTCACACACGTATGCGTTAAATCTCAATAGCGTTTTATCTCAATAAGAACTATGTTTTGTTATTGCGCAGCAAGAAAAGCGGGCTAATGACCCAACAAAAGAAACAAACTTAATAATAAATATTTTACATGTTCCTATATCTGGAAGTGTTATATTACGTATACATAAACATATATATATATAAAGAATGCACTTTTAGTGTTTATGTATACGTAATATAACACTTCCAGATATAGGAACATGTAAAATATTTATTATTAAGTTTGTTTCTTTTGTTGGGTCATTAGCCCGCTTTTCTTGCTGCATATATATGATAATACGTGCTCGAGGAATTTAATGTACTGTTCACTATTCTCAAATTCTCAAGCTTTGATTTGTCGTTCATTGAATCTATTGATACTTATTATTTTCTATTTTGGTTAGATGTGAGGGTCGTAATTTAATCATTGCATTTTGATTCCAATTGACATTTCAAAGATAGATAGGAGCGTCGCACGAAATGCTTCAAACAATTTATTGTTTAAGGTAGATTAAAAACTTGAAAACGTAGTGCCCTTCAATTATGCAATATTAGTGTCATATAGGGTTTCTCGCTCACGCACATACAAACGTCACTTTTTGCAGGTGGTTACGTCGATGATTATATATTAAAATACTAAAGAATACTGTTTGATGTAAAAATCTAGTGTTAAACTATCGTCACGTCACCTATTTTCGCCGCTCTCCTATTTTCGTCGATAACATTTGGTGCAAGGTAACCTATATATCGTCACGCGAGATTTCATAGTTGACCAAGTCCGAGAATAAACAACATTGTCACGGACGAATACACCGTGATTTCTTTTTAAAATGGACATTCGAAAGGTAAGAAATAAACAGATGAAAACTAGCCTGCAACAAAATGCAAAATTGCGTAATGCCAGATTATCTTCCTGTTACTTCCTATGTTATTATTTAAATAGTGTGACTTTGTTCATTAGCTTACCTGTAAAATGTGCAGCACACACAGTATGACGTCACATTGCCGCGATATGTCAAATTTTTGTCAGCATATGTAAAGCTCTTGAAAAACGCGTGATATATCTCTTTATCACACCTCATGATTTACAAAGTCTATTTTCAGGCTCATCCTTCGGAAAAAGGCAGCTACAGGGCCAGTTATTCACATGATGATCCGACAAATGCGATCAATGTGTATTGAACAAGGGCTTCCTGTTGAGAGGTTTGCCAAAAAGTTCGGTATTCCGATACACAATTTAAAGGACAGATTCCGTGGAAAAATTGATATTGACACAGTAAAATATGGCCCTTCCCTTGCTTTGATATCGAACAGGAAACTTTGCTTTGTGAGCATATAAAAACTATGGCTGAAATTGGCATGGGTTAGTCTCTGCAAGAAACAATAAACCTAGCCTCCGATTATGTCATTCATTTGGGAATAAAACAACGTGGAAAGAAGTAAAGGTTTGAAATAGCTTTATAGGTTTTTAGGTTGATGGCCTGAGTTAAAGGTAAATAAAAACTCAGTCACTAGAAATAGCAAGGGCCAGAAGGGCTACTAAGACCACAATTGAAAATTAGTTTAAAGAGCTAAACAAAGAATTAACCAAATATCATTTGACAGACAAGCCATCAAGAATCTACAATATTGACAAAAAAGGTCTAAGTACAAATAACAAACCCACAGGCAATGCCTACACAGCACAGGCGGTGACAGCTGGTGAGTCACAGACGGTGACCCTTATTGGTGGAGGTAACGCTTCAGGGCAGCACATTTCTCCATATATTATATTGTTAATACCGGAATGCATGCAACCTTACCAGAAAGATCAACACCAGGAACCAATGGGACAGTGTCTGATTCCGGCTGGTCCCATACCGAAATATTTTCTCATTACATAAAATACCATCTTGAACCTTTTCTACAAAAACGTGATGCTAACAACGGTGAACATCTGAAAGATTTAAAGCTATCGGGAAGAAGTAACAGATAAATGATGTTATATTGTGCACGGTGAGCCATGCACTCCTAGTTGCAATCTATAGCATAACATTCGAAACACATTCGTGCTTTATCTCGATTGAATATCCCCGCACAAGCGGCAGGGTTTTCTTTGCTATTTCGCAGAAAGAAAAACTGGTCAATCACCCAACACAAGTAATAATTATTTTACGTATTCATTTATCTGAAAGTATATATAACGTATACACTAAAACTTATATTGCGAGCTTTATATGATAATCAGTGCTCGAAAACTTTAATATACTGTCCATTAGTATCCAGCGTGGTTTTGATCATCCATTAAACCTAATGTTACTTATTATTTTCTATTCTTGTTAGTTGTGAGGTTTTGTAGTTCAAACATTGCATATTGATTCCAAGTGACATTTCACAAGTAAAAGAGCGTCGCATGGAATGTTTCAGATTATTTAATTTTTAAGGTAGATTAAGAACTCGTTAAAGTAATGCACTTCAATTATGCCAACGGATGGCATTTCATTAGACGTATTCGGCATTGCTCATTCCTGGTGTTTACGTCGATGACTTTATATTCAAACATTGATGAATACTGTTTGATGTACAAGCCTAGATATAATAGATAACATTCTTCTCTATATGATCAGACAAAGTTTGTAGCGATTGTATTGTTACTGAAGGTGTGACGGATGAAAGTACGCATACACGATCCCACACACACGGACGCTTACAATTGCTTTATCCGAACGCCTTTCGGTAAGGGATTATAACACTATTAAGTATGTTGGTTGTGAAGATCTAATAAATATATTATATTGTTAGTTGACTCCAGTTTAAATGTCAGATGTGTGAAATCGTACTAAATGCTCCTGTTTATAGAATGAATAAGTTATAATGTCATATATTCATAAAATAAATTAATGATTAACGTATTGCAAAATATTTATGGAGTCTATATGTTCATTTTGACTGATCATAACAAATACAAACTAGCTATATTCATAGCGCTATTCATTCAAAAACCAAACCAGCAACACAGCTTAAACACGTAGTTGATTGTGTTTGATTCCACTTAATGAAAGTGGAAAGAATACATATATAAAAAAAAAACACATATGGGCAGCAATCTGACGTGCAATATTTGTTCGAGAAACATCTAAAAAACGTGTAGCTTCCACGAAGTGGTAAAACGGTGTATCATATAAGCCTTAGTCGCAAGCTAGATAACACTATTTCCGAATACAATGTGTTGTTCTGCCAATTTGCCATCCACGAACAAGCGGGCTTTTTCTATTGGTGTCTTATAGAATTATAAGCAGTGAACTTGCCGGAATAAGACACATGGGCTGTGATGAACAAGATTTATTTTTGATTTGCCAAATTTATCATATCGCGAATTGAATTATTATTTATAGTTCCATAAAAAGCAAGTCGTGTCACACCAGTATGCAGACATAAGCAAATAAATATGTATATAAACATGTAGATGAAAAACTCATTTATCTGGTTTTGTCATTAATCGAATGTAGCAATGATAAAACTGCTGATGGATGGAATCAGCTGCTGAATTTTTCATCGTATCATGCAATACTTCACGCTAAGAATCAATTTGTTTACAGTGGCGCGAGAACACCAAGCTGTATAGACCGGTTGTTTGTTATTACGAAGCTGAAAGTGATGCAGCAAACAATTTGCACTCTAACTGTACCTCCGTCTCATATAACGTGATGTTTGTTTCGAATGCATCTTCTCGTTTAATCGAGAATATTAGAACAAACAGACGCAAAAGTATTTCTACACGCAAACCCATGGCTGTTTCGTCGGTAGTGGGGGAATTATTATTGCGAGTTTCCGAGTTGTTCTTTAAATAAGAACACCATTTTCCAATTTTATTTGAGAAACCGTGATGGTAATCTAATTTCAGGGTTCGTGTCAATGCATTCAAATTCTGAGATTTCATATTTAAGCGCAGTATTAGACATAAGCTATCGACGAAACCATAACATGTGTACTTTATTCTCTATTTCATATATTATTATGCGATGCCACTTGATAGAAATGGCAACATTTCCGCTCGAGAGCACTCAGATGTGCACTCTATTTCTGCGAACATCTGCAAGATTTATAACTTCCGGGAAGAGATAAAATATAAATGATGTAATATTGTTCACGATCGGCCTACAATCCTTGTTGCAATTTAGTGCATAACATTTCAGAACACATTGCAGTTTTATCTGAAGACGTTATTTCTGTACTAGCGGCGGATTTGAATTTCGTGTTCGCAGCTCACGACTCACCACAGGAAATAATTATATATGCTTAATATTTTTATGAACTGTTCACTAGTCTCAAGCTTGGTCGTTCGTTGAACCTTTTGTTACTTGTAATGTTCTATTCTGGTTAGAGTTGAGGTTTTGCAGTTTAAACATTGCACACATATGCTAAGTTACATTCACATATGTATAGGATTATTGCATGGAATGTTTCAGTGATGTTTATGTGTGAGGTAGATTAAGAACTCGTTAAATGTAATGCTTTTTAATTATGCAATACGCACGTACGGCAGGCTGATAACGGATGTATGAATTGTAAAATGGTTAGTGTTTCATGATTTCGTAAAATAATTACTCATAACTATAAATAATGTTAAAATAGAAAAAGGCTGAATCTGCTATTTATGTTAAAAACTGTGTAAATTGTTGATGCTGTCAACGATAAGCAATTTAAACGAATGTAACGAATAGTTTATATGCGTTCAAATGTACTTGGCTTCCGTATTCCTGTTAGAGACGTTCAATTGACAAGAACATACACGTATTTATGACTTCAACTATGCAGTATAGTCGGCTTTTTGTATGACGTAACTCTCTGTCTGATTATCTGTATTTTGTCACATACGCAAGCTGCCGCATTAATACATAAATCATTGATATGTAAACAATTTTATTTACGACAACACGTTTTCTGCATTTGTTGGCGCATCGTTGGACCACAGCATCGCGAACACGTGATGAATGTATCAATCGAATA
The DNA here is from genome assembly GCA_007657795.1 of Dreissena rostriformis. Lineage (NCBI taxonomy): Eukaryota > Metazoa > Mollusca > Bivalvia > Myida > Dreissenidae > Dreissena > Dreissena rostriformis. The sequence continues at coordinate 18,239 of VMBQ01005222.1, forward strand.
TTTAGGACCGATGAGGCTAGCGGAATCGTGCAATCATTACATAATGATGCATCTCAACAATATGCAACCAATGGCAAGACGCAGTATTTAAAAGGTTATACTTAAGCTTATCTCCTGCTGTTGCAGCTGAAGTTTCACTTTTAGTATATTTAAATTGATTTCCCGTTGAACATTTAGTACACACATGTTATCATATGCATCATTTGTATCTATGTTTGTTTTCATAGTTTAAAGAATACAATCTTATTCAGATTAGATCAACATAACAGCTGTTGGTTGCGACTGTTTGATCTGAAATCGGGCCTGTACTCGCAGTTGCAATCGGGCAGGTGCTCAAATGACAGAATCTATTAATGACTTTTTCGCGGACATAAGGTTAAAAACGCGTCTGAAAATCAAAGGATTGTGTGTTTATGGCTCGGACGGGGGCAGAACAATTGTAATTTAAAAAAAAAACGGTTTACGATGTTCTTTCAGGCAGATTCAAGCGCCATAAAAGGCATAGATCATGGGACAGTAATGTGCGAAGTTAGTTCAGACGCCGAGCGGCCCTCGCTTTCTTGACGAAGTCCGGTTTACTTGCCATAGGCCGTATTTGTCCTTAAAATGGTTTATTTGCAATTCTAAGCGCGGAAATGATAACTCATTTAACCTAAACATATGTTGTTAACAACAATATAAATAGCGGTTCCTGAGCTTTGCCGTCATAAATGATATTTTTGTTTTAGTTAAAACGTTTTTCATACGTTATTCAGTTGCCGCATGTTAAGTATCGCACATAAATGAGTATAAAAAGCTTCTAAAACGTCCAATTATTATCGGGTAGGAATTGATATAAAAAAACATGTTTTTTCCACCTCTTACTGACTTGATGATGGGTAAAACATTATTATCGGGACAATGTCAGTTACTTTATATTTAAACATATAATATATATTAAGCGAGATAAAGCTTTACAAAGATATTATATCTCAAGATTATAGATGATAATTTTTATACATTTTATTATTTGGACAATGTCTTAGAGCTTAAGTGCACCACAGTGAATCTTATAATCAGAGTTAAATAATACCGCATGATTAAATTGAACCTTAAACATGCATAATTATTCGCGAATGTGTGTTGTTAAACGAATATAGCTCGCTTTAATGCATGAAACCGTATTACGACATCGCAATTTTCTGTGCCAAATGACTGTAACGAGCGAAATAATTATGTCTATTATTTGAGAAGCCGAAATGTGATTCTAATTTCAACGTTTGTTTTTTAAAATTCAAGTTCTGATATAGTTTTCGTCTGTTTGCGCATCAAAATACGTGAGATATTGATCTGCCAATAAAAGATAACATGTATTGAAGAAAATATATAAGAGCCACACTCGCGTATCTGTTCGTTTTAATATCTTTCTTTCATATGTAGGCGAACATATACATATGCTTTTTTAAATGTACCAACATACATTATTCTAACGAAATCAATGTTAAATGGGTTTGTTATAATTCGGCAATAATTTCTGCAGGGGCTCTTTAGAGTTAATATTTAACAAAATACATTACTCTAACTGAACCCAGGGATTCGTCATAATTGATCCATCTTTACTGGATTGCTGAAAAAAGGCCTCTTAAAGTAAATGTGCTGTGTGTACATCGTCTCGCTGCGTCATTTATTTGTAAATAATAGCCTATATAATCTGCATATAACCTATATAACGTGATGCCGCTTGATAGAAAAAGCAAAACAATAAAGTTATTAATTGAAATAGAGTGCACTCTTACGTTCAACACATTTCAGGAAAAAAGGAAAGAGATAAAAACGTAGAAGAAGTAATAGCATTTAATGTGCGTCAATCCTAGTTGAAAACTATATTACACCATTTCCGAACATAATTGGTTGTTCTGCCAATTGTACTTCACCAGGTAGCAGCGGGTGTTTCGTTCATGTCTCAACAAGAAAGAACGGCCCAATAACATAACACAAGACTTAATCTGTGTGTGCACATCACACTTGCTTAATTAATTTTTGTTTGTCCATTTCCAGGTGTTTTGTTTATCTTTCTATATCAAGAAATATACTGTTAGATAAACAATTAATTTGGAATTGAATATTCTATATCAACTTATCAGAGCTCGAGTAAATAGACAATGGTCGGTGCCCCGGGATGTAGAGCGTTTATTCGTTGAAGCTTAACAAATAAAATAGAGCCGACATAAGCGAACTTATCAGGTTCAAATGCTGATAAAGTATGTTAAAGTATTTTTTACTTCTTGTATAATTGTATTAAATAATTGTTCCGGTACACCTTATAAAATGATAGCTTAAAGTCCTAGTTTATGCATACTGTCTTTATGAACATAGTATCATTCTTTAATTGACACTGATAATACGTATATGATATCTGAATACAAGTACAAACGACTATGTGTTTCACATCGTATCACACTTGTGGGCGCTAAAAATACCAAAAAAAATCATTTAAATACTTACACATACTAACGAAATCGTCAATTTTAGTTGTTAAACAAATAAGCAGACATATATTTGAATTAAGCGGAAACGTCTTAATATAAACACAATTTTCTTTCCCATATGACCATTCCGAACTATAAAATTAAGTTTACTATTTGCTAAACCGGGATGTAAATCTCATGTCAGCGTTTGTGTCGTTGCGTTCCGAATCGATCCTTTCATTAAATTTTAAATATATATGTAATTGCCACAAGAGTCAATCTTGGCTTTTGGATACAAATGTATCTTCCTTTAATGTCGTCAGTCGTTAAGAATATGCGTAGATGCTGATGCTTATTACGAAGTCATTGCATGCACCATTGTATTAAAACCCAGGATACTTTGGGTACGATATAATACTTTCATACGTGTATACCAGTCGAAAGAATATAGTGTTTCTAATAAATGTTGGACATCGTCTATTGTTGCGCTATTTATTTAAAAACCACAACAGCAACAACACAAATAAAACACGTATTTGATCGTGTGATGCCACTTGTGAAGAAAATGGCAAGAATACATTTTGAAAGACATATGTAGAGCAATCTGAAGTAAACTTGTTTCGAGAAACCTCTTAAAGATTTATATCTCCCACCAACGAGTATTAAGATATGAAGCCTAAGTATGACCACGTAATTTTTTTCTCCAATTTGCCCAAAGAACGGTTACGTGCACGAAAATTTTGTCAATTATTTTAGAAGCCGGGATTTGAATCTAATTTTAATGTTCGTGTTTTTGCATTCCAATTCTGAGATATTTTTCGTCTGTTTGCGCATCAAAATACGAAAGACATAAATCTGTCCATTAAAGATAAACGTGTATTGAAGAAAATATATAATTGCACCAATAGAATATCTGGGCGTTGTATTATCGCCCTATCATATGGACAAGAATATTCGTATATACAGACGCTTTAACAATGTAACAACACACATTATTCTAACGGAACCCAGGATACAGTGGTTCGTTATATGTTTCCATCTTTGCTTCAGTGCTGAAGTGTGGTTCTTTATAGTCCATGTGCTTTCATCATCTCTTGTAGTCAATCATGTGTGACAAATAGCCTACATTATCAGTTTATTATATACTATAGCAGTTAATACGCGATGCCACGTGATAACAAAACAAAGCAAAAAAGTTATAAAAACAGCAAGATCGTTTGCACGCTTAAGTTAAACATATTTCAGGACACAAATCATGATTTATAGCTGCAGAGAAGAGAAGAAACGTAGAAGATTTAATTACATTCACTGTGCCTCAATCCAATTTACAAACTAGACTACAACATTTCCGAACATAATTGGTTGTTCTGCCAATTGGACTTCAAGGAAGCAGCGGGTGTCTCGTTCATTACTCAACAAGGCAACCTAACACAATTATTTTTTCTTGTATGTACATCACTCTTTCTTTATACATTTCTGGTCGTCCATTTCCAGGTGTTTTGTACATCTTCCTTTATCAAGACATATACTATAAGATATTCAAATAATTTGGAATTGAATGTTGTTTATCAAATTATCAGAGCTCGGGTAAATAGACAATACATGGTCGGTGCCCCAGGATCGAGAAACTTAGTTTGTTGAATCTTAAATAATAAAACATAGCGAACATCAGCGAACGTATCACTTTTACATGCTGATGATGTTTTTTAACGTATTGTGTCATACTTATTGCATAATAGTATCTACCAATTGTTCCAGTACCACTTTTTAATTATAGAATTAAGTCCTAGTTTAAGAAAACTGTGTTATGGTACATTTATATAGTATTATATTTTAATTGACACTGATTATACGCTAGCGTAGGATTTCTGAGTACAGGTACAGACGACTGTGTGTTATAAAGCGTATCGAACATGTAAGCGCTAAAACATACCACATCACTAATTTAAACACTGAAACATTCTTGAGAAATTGACAATTGCTTATTTTTCACAAAATAAGCTGACATTTAATTGAACTTGGCGTAAAACCTTTTAATACCTACACAATTTTCATTCTTACAGGAACTTTCCGAACTTAAAAATTAAGTTTACTAGTTGCTTAACCGGGATGTTAATCGAATGTCAACGGTCGTGTTGTTACATTCCGAATCAATCCATTCATTAATATTTAAAAAAAAATGCTACACTCGTACATCTTAGATTTTAATATCTTCTTTTTATGTCGTCAGTAGTAAAACACATGCGTAGATACTGATTCTTTATATGACGTTCTTGAATACACCCTAATAATATAACCCAGGATACATAAGGTGCGATATAATACTTTCTTACTTTCAAACCAGTGCTGAAGTATGTATTGTTTATGATGAGTGCTGAATATCGCATTTAGTTTTGCTATTAATTTGAAAACAACATCAACAATCGGGTGATGAAGATTACATTTAGAAAAAAACTAGTAGAACAATCTCACTTGCAATGTTTATGTCGAGGAACATCTTATACCCCCATCTCACCGGACTGGCGTCCTTACTTCGTCCTTATGTAACGTAACATAGATTAATACATAAATTAATTATGTATCCATATATAACATAAACATATGTTATATTTAATTACAGATATACATTAATAATATGATAGGAATTTGTAAATGAATTTGGTCATCATAAGTGTTTAAAATATTTGGGTTGATTTCTTAATGCGGGACAGTTTATCTCAAGGTGAAAGATCAAAGATAGTATATATCTAGAGTCTGTATGTTTAACAAGGCATTTATTTGATGGAGTGGTCAACGCTGTTGACATAAGGGATTTAGGGTGGTGCTTTGTTTGCATCAAAGTATTTGTACATTAAGACTTTATATCACCATGTTTGATAAGCGTGTAAATACTTCAATAGTAGTTTCTCAGTTCCCAGGGTTTCACTACATTTAACAACATCCAACCAGTCAGCAAATAACACGGGTGTTCTGTGAAGCACTTCGACCAATCAAAGTTATAATTGAGTTTTATGCAAATTAACCTGTGAGCAAGTTTTGTAAGAATAGTAACACACTTGATACAGATTTCGAGGCGAACGGATCGGTAAAGATCCAATCATGTAGTTATGAGAATGTAATTGTATGACTGAAAATATGAACTATAATAGATATTAAATTGGACTAGAATTCGTATATGGCGTTGTTGTTGAATATTTCGTTTCACCTTATACGGAGTAATTAATATTATTGGAAAGGGACGGACTTGCCCTATTCGCAATGTAGCAAAATGTAATTGATGCGAATCTCGTCATTATGACATTATGCGCATGACGTGAACACGAACAATAAGCGACTACGTGACACTTACGGCGACCCAGGTCGCAGTGAGGACGCCATAGACGCCAGAGGGACACAGTAAGGACGTAAAAAGAGGCAGTTATGACGCCGAAAATTGCTCAGGACACGAGCCCACGGCGACCACTTTGAACATGTGCAAATTATGTGTAAATTATGTTTATGAAAATGTGATGAACATGGTAAAATAAATGAAAAAAAAAAATGTTCAAAGTGGTCGCCGAAGTCCGGCGTTCTTACGGTGTTCTGTAAGGACGTTGTAGGGACGCCGTAGAGACGCAATAGTCGTAGTAGGGACGTGGTAGGGTCGATGTAAGGTCGCCAGGGACGTCTTTTGGTCGCCACTCAAACCCACAGAAAATAATCATTGACTGCAAGGCGACCGTACGGCGACCTTATTGCGACTTTAGTACGTCCTTTGTACGTCTATTGCGTCCTCAAAACGACTATAGCGTCCTTACTGCGACTTCATTGCGTCCTTACGGCGTCTTTTGCGACCCTACTACGACTATGGTGTTCCTACTGCGACCCCAGGGCGTCTTTAGGGCGCCGTAAGGACTCAGTACGAACGTGGTAAGGTCGCACAGGACGTATTAAGGACGCCGTGAGGACGCGCAAAACGCCATAAACCAGGACGCTGGTGTGACGGGAAGGCGAAAAACAGCATTTTTACCGAAAAAGTCATTGGCGTCCATACTACGACAATCAGAATTTTCCAGAAACACAGTCTTAGATCGCCGTCAGGACGCCAGTCCGGTGTGACGGGGGTATTAAAGTTGTATAGCTTCCACGAAGTGTAATAACGATAGTTTTAATCGCGTGCGGATTGCTCTATGCAATCTTAGTCGAAAGGTAGTGAACACCATTTCAGAATATTTTTGTTTGTTCCGTACCAGCTAAGAATCAGCATGTTTTCAGTGGCACAAGAACACCAGGGGGTTTAGACCGGATGTTTATTATTTCGAAGCTGAAAGTGATGCAGCAAACTATTTGCAATCTAACTGTACCTCCGTATCTTATAATGTGGTGTGTTTTCGCATGCAAATTGTCGTTTAACTGATTATATCAGAACGAAAAAGCCCTTTGCAGACGCAATAGTATTCATAAACGCAAACCCAAGGCTGTTTTGTCGGTAGTGAGGAAGTCATTATTGTGAGTAGCCGGGTTACACAGAGAAATGTAGATTGCTTGTATTTATTACACGAGTATACGTATTACAACTCTTTAACGATCATCACGCTCCGTGCACTAAATCATAATTGTTCTTTTAATATGAACACACATTTTCTCCTCCAAAGGACCATTATTCCGAACTAAACAATAATGTCTTTTGTTTGAGAAACCGTGATGTTAATGTAATTGCAGTTTCCGTGTTAATGCATTCCAATTCTGGGATAATTTCCTACTGTGGGCGCAGTATAACACATAAACTATCGCTCAAACCCTAACATGTGTACTTTACCCTCTATCTAATGTATAATCATGTGATGCCACATGATAGAAATGGCAACATTCACGCTCAAGAGTACTCAGATGTGCAATATATTTCTGCGAACATCTGCAAGATTTATAACTTCCGGGAAGATAAATGATGTTGTATTGTGCACGGTGAGCCTACACTCCTATTTGCAATCCAGAGCATAACATTTCAGAAAACATTCCCGTTATAGCTCAATTCGATATTCATACACCAGCGGCGGATATTTTTATTAATTTTGTGCAGCAAACAAAGCGGAACAAAGACCCAACAAATATAATTATTTTAAATATTCATAAATCTAGAATTATAGTATTACGTACACGTTAAAACTAATATAGATATGAAACTCAGCGCTCGACGAATTTAATATATTATTTACTAGTCTCAAGCGTGGTTTTAGTCGTTTTTGAACCTATTGTTACTTTTAATTTTCTTTTCTGGTAAGAGGTGCGGTTTTAAAAGTTCAAACATTGCACATTGATTAAAAATGACATGTCACATATATAGCAGCATTGCTTTGAATGTTTCCGGTTATTTACTTTTTAAGTTAGAATAAGAACTATTTTAGCGTAATGCACTTCAATTATGCAATACTTGTTCCCTATGGGGGTTCCTCGCCACCTCACACTCGAGCGGCATTTCATTCCACGTCATTCTAGGTGTCTACGTCGATGATATTATATAAAAAAATAATAAATACTGTTTGAAGATTAAGCCTACTGTTATAATGAATTATACGTTACGCTATTGCATGTGATAAGCGGAACTTATTCTGACAAACGAATACATTATTTTGTAGCTCATCTGATGTTTTTCAAAAATTAAGTGTTATTCGTTATTCCCGTATTTTTTACATTATGTTTTGTATCGTTCCGGTATGGGGACGTTGTCGGAAGCTATAATCCGGAATATATGCTGAAAAATTCGAGGCCAGAACCTTTCAATAACGGCTCTTTGGATGTTAACATTATATACTGCATTTGTATTATACGGACGTTTCCTTTTACGGTGCACACTCTTTTCTATTGTAAACTGGAATGCTTTGTAAATTCACTTCTAACGACTAAACGCATTTACATTGGTTTAATTATAAAGTTTTATTACAATCATGCAGTTTACTGGTTGATTCTTTTTGTTTCGTTTACAATAATTTATTTATAATTATCTAAGGTTACATTAATTTTATAAGTTCAGGGTGATACTTGATTAAAGAGTAACATTAAACAAAGTTGTTATATTAAAACAGTACTTCGGGAAGCGGTTGAGAAAATGACACTAGAAATGCTCGTGTCTAAAGTAATTCACAAATGCTGTTAATAATGAATATCGTTAAGAAGTTCATTGAGCATCAATTTGGCAATTTGGTTCCCGGAATCAAAACATTCACTTCTCTTGCTAATTGAATTCATATGTTTCCTCAGAGTGTTAACGTATGCATTGTAAAATGGTTGGTGGTTCATGATTTTGCACAACTTTTACCCATTTTTATCTAGGGTTTAAACAAAAAACGCAACACACTCGGATTTTCATGTACAATACTATATAAACGTTTAATGCTATCGAAATTCAGCACTGCAATAAATCTAAATTACCGTTTATGTGAATACAGATCATGTTTGATTCTGTATTTTTGTGTAAAGGTCGTTCAGTTGACAAGAGCAAATACGTGTTTATGACTTAAACTATGCTGTACAGTCGGCTTATTTTGTGTGACGTTACTATGTCTGAGCATGTGTAATTTCTTCAAGTACGCAAGCTGCTCCATTAAACATAACTCTTTGATGTGTAGACGATGCTATTTACGAGTGCACTGTTTCCAAATCTCTATTAAAAAGCAGTATGTATTGACGCATCGTCTTAGCACAGCTTCGCATCCACGAGCGGAATGATACTAACAGAATCGTGTACCCATTACATAAATAGGCTTTTCAGCAATAGTCAATTTATATGCCATTTTCTCATAGCTTAGTATACAAGAATATTTTGTTCGCATTTGCTAAGCATGTGCACGACAAGAATCATTTTGTGTTTTAGTTCGTGCATTTGGGTTATCAGTACAGACGATGACAATAATATACATATTTGATATAAATCTGCACTGCTCATCCCTGTATTGACATAATGAGACAACGAAGTCAAGACATACAAAACGCATTATTGATGTTATTCTATGTTTTACTTCCAATAAACAATGATCCCACTGCTATGATAAGACATATATCCTGTTTGGTGCAGCAAATGTCTTACTTTGATAAAATATGCATGTACAAGCGACACAAACATTTTGTTAGAAGGTCAATGAAGAATGTATCACAAAGCTACTCATGCAACGACATCGTGTTTTATTTAATATCATAAGTGTGAAAATCACCTTTGGATAAAATTGTTAAAATTCAAAAACTATAAATAAACTATGAGATCATTATTGAAGCAGTTAAATATAAATGCATCTTGCCGTCTGTATATATGTGAGAATTAACCAATGTAGATGATTTACGGTTATATATATATATATATATATATATATATATATATATA
>VMBQ01005222.1:29370-71210 GCA_007657795.1 Dreissena rostriformis
TTATAAAATGATAGCCTGAAGTCCTAGTTTGCATACTGTCTAAATGTTCATAGTATTTTTCTTTAATTTACACTAATTATACGCAAGCATTTGATCCCTGAGTACAAGTTCAGACGACTATATGTATCACAGCGTATTGCACACGTGAGCGCTAATAATTCCACTTCACTAATTTAAACATTAAAAACTTGTTATGAAATTATCAATTTGTGTTGTTAAGCAACATACGCAGGCATTCATTTACATTTGACGTGAAGCCTAGTGATACCAACGCAATTTTCTTTCCCACAGGACCATTCGGGATTTTAAAATTAAGTTTAGTAATTAATGAACCGGGACGTTACTCTAAGGTCGTAATAAGCATAATAGAACAAAAACTATTATTTCATTACTTAACAATGAGCGAAACACTAACCAATAATGTATTATATCTTACGTCATAAGTTATCGCACGTATAATATATCATTATGCGAATAATGAGACACATTCAGAGGAAAGAGTATCTTCGTGCATAGCCCTGGATTCACTGTACTCATTGTACGTAAATATTAACAAAGAAGAAACAAGGAACGCGATATAAATATACAAACAGCCAACTTACAGCTCGGAATATCGATGTTCTAGGCAGAAAGCGTGCTTTCTGATAACGTCAATTCAGCTTCTGCTCCAGGAATGTTCGATTGACGTCATATATCATTGCAATCTATATACAGACACAAACTTGGCAGTTATGTCAATTTTACTGCACCGTTCTAGAAAAATACTTTTTTCAGAGAACTTTATCAAATCAAAATATATTCTGTACAGAGCAAAACTGTTCTATTTCGTTGACTTAACATAAAAGGACATTATGTGAAACAACTTTCAACTACTTGTCAATTTAGTGCTAGAACTTGATCAGTTATTAAAACCATATACGAATCACGAGAGGCAAATACAACCAACAATAAGTTATTTATCTTACTTCTATGGGAACCAAATGGAACATTATTTTAGAAGAATGAGCACCAAGAGGGTAGTAAAGCCTCATTGTTAAATCACATTATTTTCTACCAGAGAGTCACTAATTCAGTGCACAAACGTTACAAATGACCAAACATGAAAGAAACAGAGTCTTCGTCATTTGGCATGTCTTATTTGAACGATATTATTTTCCTTTATTATATCAGTGTATTATTTTTTAAAAGCATTTAAACTTATTTTTTCATTCGGGATTACACATATTGTTGTAATGGAACCGCACAAGCCTTAACATTAGGAATTGCGAATGTCACAGAGAACAATGTTATGGTAATTACACAAACTGCTGTAAATATACTTATATCAAAGTAAATCCTACATAATATAAATGATCTAAATACAAAGTGATCATATTTAATGCGTAAGATCAAATTAAGCATTAACCGCAAACCAATACTTGTTGTTGAGCGCGAAAACAAAACCTAAAGTCGTTGTTTACAAATCGTAAACACCATTAACAAAATCATAAATGTATAATGATAAGTCGGAGAATATTTGTTACTATTTTTATAAATGAATCAAGATTCAAAATTGTATTTACACAAGCTGACTGAGAACGCAATTAAAATAATGTTTGCTTAAGGCAAGAAATACTTTATTATAGCATAATATAACATCAGCTTTTGAAATGAGCTGAAGTATTATGGTGGAGTGTATTTATGGAAAAGAATCAATATAAACAATATAATTATATTGCTGAAATGAACAAGTCATGATATTATCAGCAATAGTTTGAGAAGTGCGATTCATTACGATAACATATTTCCTACCTAAATCAGCGAGTTACACCGATCCTTATGCTGTGCATCGACGTTTAAAGGCGGTTAACCCAGAGGAAATTATGTTTATTGTTGTCTTGTATATGTTGTCCTGTATTGTATAGACACTTGGTTACCTGCTTTTAATAAAAATAATCGAGGATGTTAAACACGAATTATTCTGTCAAATGCTTCATAATTGTCATTTTTTTATGTTGTATATTCGGTGGTGTTAAATTGTAATCAAACAATTCAACCCGATGCTGATGTTTTTTCTAACAACTGACATAAACACGTAAGTTTGAAACTTCATGTATAGCTGTTATGCATTATTAACTTTAAAGCCACTAAATCCCATATTTTGCCACCTTACAATATATTCGTAATTGCCTAGCTTAACCGCTTATTACAAATACTGCAAGCCTTAAACTGTTTTATTTAGTGGCGTGATTTAACATCAGGTGACCGAACAAACACACATTGCATTTGGAATGCACGTCTTACAGAGAATACTATTGAGCCCCTGAAGTATTTGACATGGCGTATATAATGTTTTGCTTTAGTTGGCAATGATGTGTGATAATTTATTGAATAATGAAATTCTAGTTTGTAGTAAATGTTATAAGGTCAGCATAAAGATGTACACGTAAATTTCATTTGATCCATTTATTCTCACTCACACATATAATTTACAGAATGAACATCTAACGATAAAAACCAGAACATGTGTTTGCCTAACACATCTGCTCTCGGTTGGTGACATTTCTAACACAAGTTCAAGTGGAGGGGGGGGGGATAGGAAATGGTCGTTGGTAGAAAGACTTGAATCATTAAAAGATATCCTACAAGCCCTGGATGAAGCGGTAACATCTTCATAACTTACCGAAAACGGTTGGCTTACTTTTTCCAGCTACACATTGAATCACGGAGAAGTTAAAAGTAAGGACATGGTGGGAATGAGAATGGTCATCTGTGTAAGTAAACAAGAGTTGTAGAATACGGTGTTGGTAAATTCTGCTAAACATGTCACAAAATGGTGTTTAGAAGTCTCCAATAGGTAATGGTGAATGGGAGAGATAGTGGATGGTATGGGTGGATTGTTGATTGTCATGATTTACAACTGTGTATGTATCCAAGTATTGTATACGTAGTATTGTTACAAGGCATTGATGCAAGACGAAATGGTAAACAATAGTCAACCTAGATATAGCCCATTTACATTAGTCCACAGTAGGACAAGGATACAGTGTTGTCGGTTGCTTAGGGTGGATAGAGAGCGGTCATAAACAACACGTGTACGAGTGCCAAAGAGCAATCAACGTTAGTGAAAAACAAAACGGTTGTATCAACTTTACCTTCACGGACGGAAAGACTGCAGNAAAACGGTTGGCTTACTTTTTCCAACTACACATTGAATCACGGTGAAGGTAAAAGTAAGGACATGGTGAGAATGAGAATGGTCAACTGTGTAAGTAAACAAGAGATGTAGAATGCGGTGTTGGTAAATTCTGCTAAACATGTCACAAAATGGTGTTTTGAAGTCTCCAATAGGTAATGGTGAATGTGAGAGATAGTGGAATGGTGTGGGTGGATTGTTGATTGTCATGATCAACAACTGTGTATGTATCCAAGTATTGTGTACGTAGTATTGTTACACGGTATTGATGCAAGACGAAACGGTAAACAGTAGTCAACCAAGATATAGCCCATGTACATTATTCCACAATAGGACAAGGATAGAGTGTTGTCGGTTGCTTAGGGTGGATAGAGAGCGGTCATAAACAACACGTGTACGAGTGCCAAAGAGCAATCAACGTTAGTGAAAAACAAAACGGTTGTTTCAACTTTACCTTCACGGACGGAAAGACTGCAGGATACGCGAACGGTCAGGACAACGCTATAAGATTCTCTCCCTCATCATGGTTCCGGTAAAATAAAATGCGTTATTTGTATTTGCATCGTTGGATTCTCAGACGCCTACGTCGGATATTAACTCTTGAATAAACAAGTGGCCTGCATAATATATATGTCGCACATTCATCATGTATTTTAAATACATTTAACCACAATATTCAGTTTTTTTTTGTTGTTAGTTGGTATGAATCAATTCATGAAAACCTATGTTTATACTAATTGTATCAGTTGTGGGCAAAACGATCGTAGACATACAACTGTCATAGTAAACAACTTTTTCTGTTTGAAAAGTACGCACTAATGCACTTATGGGAGCCGCATGCTAATCAAATACGATTATAAACATGGACAGTTCTTGTCTAGTATAATGCATTCCATGTTGTGAATAATTTTACGCAAAACAAACCATGTTGATGACGTGGGGATAACGTACGCAGATCGATGTTCCTTTAAGCAGCTGTCTTTGCTCAAAATGCGCTACATACACTTAAACTGTTATTTTTTGCCAATTTGGTTCTATTTTTCCTGAATATTCCATCAATACTCAGTTAAGCAAATAATGTTACAAACTACAAAGATGCATGTAGTATGTTAAAAGTATACCTATTTATGTACACATTACGAAGCTCGTGTGAATTAATAGTCATGTATAGTTCCATACCTCTTATTAGTAGCTTGAGTAGGTTCAAAAACGTGGCATCAACATTGCAGCAAGACATCTATAACGTTACCGCTTGAATACTATTTGCGAATATTTGATGCTGAATTGTACAACGCATTTTGTTGTTTTCTTACATTCGCAAGTTATCCAATTAATTATAAACTAATGCAGACATCAAGTTCATGAGATGATATTATAAACGGGCGCACGTTTTCTGCATCTGTTGCCATCATTCATCGATATCAAGTACGTGTCGGTGACAACTGAACTATTCGTACTAGTTTATAAAGCGTTTTGTCTCAAGCAAACAGTATTGAATATGCACTTGTTAAAATAGTTGAGATAAGTGTTAAAATGAAAAAATATAATATAATATCTAGTCCATTAACCGATAACCATAAGTATGTAAATTACAATTTCGTGCAGTTACACCTCCACAACATAAACCTGGCACTGATCTTGATACATGGATATGTCGATAAATTAGTTTCCGTACTGAACGCGATTTAAATCGATTTAGTAGTTTCTAAATAAATTTACCGAACAAAACAGAATACAAATTCCAGTTGTTTTCCAGACTGCATTCGAACAGTATTTTACGTTGACCTGTAATTTCTTTGGTTATTAGGTGTGTCATCAATATTTATGAAAACGAACGTTGGACAGCCAATTTTTACACTATATATAATGAAGTGATAACGAAACATATATATAGAGTTTAATTGACGGGACATGCACTCATATGAAGAAAAAAGAATACATTAACAATAGGTAGTATCCGGATCTCAAAAACTTTAGAAATAAACCCATCTAAACCGTAGGTACAATCAACGCTGACACACGCTATCCATTCATGATTGTTCTATTCAAATAATAATACAATTCGATGCTGATATGGTTTGTGAATTTAAAAGGAATTTAAATGTGTCAACTTTGTTAGAACCCAAAGATAATTTGGGTGTTAAAACATCCAACCCATACCAGAATAAGTCTATTCACAAACAATATCATTGACGGGTAAAACCGACATGGACAGCAATATATGAAACCTATGAATAACTGTTATTATGCATCTTAGCTTACAAGGAGCTTTACGAGTTTTCTTCACTTTGAGGCACAACCATATTCAATATTACATTTACTTCTTTAGAGTATTCTGTTTTATAGTCAGACGTTTGCTGTAAGCTCAAATTACCTCCTAAACATGTTATGTATTTCATACCACGCTTAAATGTATTGAGTAACTAACACTACCTTTTGTACCATAGAAGACATAAATCGTAAAGGGACTCTATGCAATTGATTCGACTCCTTTCACACTATGACTTTATTATTACATTTTCTATTGACGAATGTAAGGTTTATAACTACGGTTTTAATTACACTCTATTCGCAAAGTGCTCTGTCAATAAATTCATATTTTTCGGGTCATTACATCTCACAATACATAGTATTTGCATAGAGAGGGAGAGACGAGTGCAAACAATTATACAACGACTATCGCTTACCCTGTTCGGTATTCATGGAATTAAGAGGCTGTTCGTTTAATTTTCTGTTCGCGGAAATCATCCATGTTATTTCCTTCCCCGGTGGGAGAATGTTTCGTACAAATATATGTTTTGTTGTGTGGTTAAAGGTTAATGGTAAATACGAGCTAGGTGGGCACTCACTTATACATATAACACATGTAATACATCCAATATGAGAACAAATCCCATAAGCGAATATACAAATATAAGCCGTATACACTGCATTGATGACAAATATATAATAGACCTTGCAACAAACAGCAGCAGCAGCAATAGTAGTAGCAGTATTATTACATAGAGTACAAACACCGGAAACAGCAGTTACTGTTGTTTCCTTTTTGCTTTGTGTATACATATATTATGACACATATTTACGATATTTCCAACTTTTTTTTTAAATAATAACCTCTCTGGTAAGCACATAGCGATAATAAAGCCACAGTACATGTATTTTACAGATCGGATTTAAGTTTAAACAACTCACCGCGAACACTCTGATATAGACATTACTATATGACAAACAGCTACTCCAGAAATATTATCATTTAAAACGAACGACTTTAACGCACAGAGCACACGACCTCTACCAAACAGAAGTCGAGAAAAAAAAAATGTCATTTGCGTATGTAATATTAGGTAGCAATTGATGAACAAATGTATGTCGGCCTTCATGGCGGTTGATAAAAGGGAAATTTAACATGGGGGCGTGGTAAACAATTAGATTGCACTAGCTGAATGTATGTTCAACACGTCGAAAATATATTTAACGAACATTATTCACAAGTAAATATCGTGTGTCGATAAAATTCACTGAGACTGACAATATAACACCGATAAGATGAACATCCGAACAAGTGCAGAAGAGTGCAATCAAACTTCGCCAGTTATAATCCTCATACTGCACCGTAACCCTACACGTGATGAAAATAAGACTTTATTTGCATCTGACGGACCATTACTGATTTTGATAATTGGATTCCAAAATTGTGGAAATATCATCATGTTAACCAAATTGAACAAACGAGATATAATGTCACTAACGTAAGTTGCAGACGAACCTGATTACTACGTTGCCAAATGTGTTTGCTATTCTGATATAACATGTTGGGAGGCTCTCGGTTTATATTTTCATATCATATGCGTCACCAAACTGAGAGCTAACATAGCAATAAACTTGCAATCGTTATGCACTCTGTAGATCGTTCAGTACAAAAGGCGATACAATGTATTCATTAATATTAATGCAAGCCCTATAGAGGTTGCTTTGTATAGCAGAAGAATATATTAGATTACGTATATATTGGATGTTTCCTTATCTGTCGTGCGAAAGGTCTGCAGTCAACTATTCGCACTCAGAAGATACATAATCAATGCATGCCAGTTGAATTTCTATACTGCTTTTTGCTTAACCGATTCTGATCGCAACAGAAGATTTTTAAAAATCTCAAGACGGATTAACGGCCATGCACATAAACCGACATATTTGTTTTATTATGTCGGGGATATGTCGGTAAATAAGTAATGAAGAGCATTTCACAAGCTATTATCGACCTTATTTAAGTGTCATTTCGTATTTTATTTACTTAATATGTATCGTATTAGACGAAAACCATTTTCGCTTTATAAAATTAGGGCTGGAATAACCGGAAACACTTTTCTTCCATGTCATGAATCCTCACTGTAACTTCTTCAGCATACCGTCTTTGCGATCAAAATGTATACACACGGATGTATTCCACAGTATATTTGTTTTCATTTACTGTGTTATGCGTTTAAGTAAATATTAAAAGACCTAAGCGTCATATTTTATCTCAGAAATACAGAATTAGCTGATGCTGACTAACCGTGGAACTGTCCTCGTCCAATTTATATACAAGTGTTGCATTATTTGTCATAGTTGAAATTCTCTTGTGCGTCATTACTGGAAGAAGGCATGTTGTGTGTCAATATTAAAAGCTTAAGAGCATCCAATATATGATATAAATTCAGTGAACATGACCACGCTTTTTGAAAACAGCAACATTCATTCATTTAATGCTAAGTGATGACATCTTGAAATTTAATAGAGAAATAAATCCTTATATAAATTCCCACTAGCCTGATTAAGGCCTACATTTTTGGAAATGTTAATGAGATTTTTTTCGAATGTCTTGTCACATTTATCATGTTAGACCATCAAAAGGTTTAACAAAAAAAAAATCTGTAATCCACATGATTTTTCCATTCTTAGTCGTATTGAACCAAGGTTACTCTCAGACAATGTGCGAGGGTAATGATGAAACCCACCAGGAAGTGCTTTAATCTCAAAGTTCTTAAATAAAAAATGATTTATTGACATGAATTGTTGTAAACGTGTTAATTAAACCTTTGATAACTTGTGCACGAGTTGATTTTTTCACAACGCTTTCAAATTCTAGGAAATCGAAATAAGCATAACCCGTGCGTTTTTTAATTGTGTTAATTATATATTTGGAAAACTTTCAGTACTGAGAAAATGCTTTTATCCCATTATCAGAGGTGCATTGACGGTATATCACCCCATGGAATAAACTAGCCTCTATCCCGCCTTGTTGAATAAACCTGTCGCGTGCTATTTTTAGATCATTTGTGCTACCATGGTTCTTAGCCTCGCATGATAAACGTGATCTTTATCCAACACTCACATACTATTCTCAATTTATTATAAATATTGACTAATAATAATAATAATAATAATAGTAATATTATTATAACTTATATTATGACTTTCAAACTATAAATCAGTAGCGTTTATTTCGGCAGTTAAACTGAATAATGTAATTAGCCATTTAGTAAAGAACAGATGAACATCTAATTCGACACCGCTACCTTTCCCTCACACAACCTTGGCTGTGGCGTTCAGTATACTTCTGACATTTAAAAGTCACCGCATTTACTAAGCTTTCATTAAGCATTTATTGTAAGGTATCTTTACGAGAAATATAAGAACGATTTATATACACGTGTATGCATACATTACAAGTTTTATTTACTATTGACATTTGTTTATAATGATGTTATTTTTTATTGTCGCCGCTGTTGCGGTAAACAATATAGGACACTCTACATGCATTTGGAATGATTCCATAGAGCTGAATAAACATGATGTCGATAAAATCTCATTGCACTAAATGGCAAATAATTACTGCTTATTCCTGTGCGGAAATGTGTTAAACAAAAATACAGAAATGGTACTATAATGTGGAAACACGTTTAACGCACATATCAAATTTTCGAACGCGATTTAACTTTATGAACAATGTCATATGGTGATCTTGAGGGAGGGAGATTAAATATTGAAAATGAAGACACGAGAGGAGAATAACACGCTCTGTAAGACAATCTATATCTGGCAAGTAAATGAGAAGTGTTTGTTACTTTTTGTAATATAAAATTATTACGGCCGATGGTTTTTGTTATTAAGGAGGTTACACTGGAAAAGCATCACAATAACGCCCATATCATTTTTTATTATACGGTAAAACATCTTCAAATAAACAAAAACGTTTACGTATTGGTGATATATCGTGTTGAGAAAAAAGACACTTAATGTTCTCTTCTAGGTAAATTATGTCTCTGCCCCTGGCAGCAAAGTTTCTAAACATATCCAAACCAGTTTCGGACTATCATGAGAAAAATGTGTGGATCCAATTTCATTTTTATGGACACATTTTATTACTTGACAATGTTGATATGGTCTTTAATAAACTAGATCTAGTGAAGTATCGAAGATTGGACAATACATTGAGTGTTCACAAGCTAAATGTTGATGAAGCGCGACAAACGACGGCCAACGATTAAAAGGCGATAACAAAAACTCAGAATGAACGCGTCGTCAGGTGAGCTAAAACGTTTAAAGTACATTTATCGCTTCTTAGAAAAACCGCTTTATCTGGTTTTGTTCATTACGGTTGAAAACCTTGTTAGAGTTCCGATTGATGGATTCAGACACATCAGCTGTAGAAGCGTTCATCTTACAAAACATAACTATGCAGTACGCTAAGTGCATTTTTATGAGGAAACAAAACGTTACACTCCAATCGACAGATAATTACATATTAACACATATCTCTTCGAGTCATGACGATTGTGTTACGTTACCATGACAACCGCAATGAAGAAACCGCGTATCAGCCAAGAATAATTTGTGGCCAAGTAATTGTAATTTTAATTATTGCGTTACCTNTAACGCACTTCTCTTCGAGTCATGACGATCGTGTTACGTTACCATGCCAACCGCAATGAAGAAACCGCATATCAGCCAAGAATTATTTTTGGCCAAGTAATTGTAATTTTCATTATTGCGTTACCTAATACGTTGTGTCGTTACATTTCCTGTACAGTAAAATATCCATCAGTGTCACTGATGTACATTAATGGAAATCCATTATAAATCAGCTTCGCCATACGTTGTTAGTTTCATCATGCGAGAAAATTACTATTATGTACTTACGCCACCATGACATACTTTCGCAACACTGTGCATGTTTTTTTAAGTGTAAAACAACGCCATGCCCGTCCAGGACAACCAATTTGTCACGATAATGGATTGTTAAACGATTTTAAGCGAGTTTATACGATTTTAATGTAAGAATTTTTTCTTTCAGATTTACAGTAATATGCAAATGAACATTGTAAGGTACCATTATCGAATGATGTTTACCTCAAAGACAATTAAAGCGACCATGTTAATGTCGACACCGGCACAATAACAGATAAAAAAAGTTGATGAATAAAAAAAAAATACAATACGCCTTCAGAAGAAGTACAAGAAAATAAACGAAAGAACAGTGTAATCTCATTTCAAATAATGTTCTGCTGTTCAGCAAACAACTTTGTCATGTACNGGGCTGTGTTTTGACATAAACTAGGGAACACAAATGCTACGAAATTTATTAGAGTGTTCACATGTATGTACGAATTTAACGAAATACGACATCTTAAATGAAATTACAATAACCTAACGCATGAAAGAAGCGAACACATGCAAAATAAAGTTCGAGCTTGTGGGGCTTTCGCAATTTCAATAGTACAGGCGATGCAGGCAAATGATGGAATAATGCCATTCCAGAAACATGTTCAACCTCGAATTTCCGAAGGCCAGTAGTCTAGCTAATATACTAACACGTCTCGTACTTTGGTCTTAATATTGCGTGATATCGAAAACCAATGATTGTATTACATACAAATGATACTGTTAAATGTGCTGCCATTAGATTTAGGTCTTCTTGCTTAGTACTGAAGCAGTTTTCCACAATTATTGTTGAACTTAAATTTGAACGGTTAGCCATTATTTTAAATGCCACAACAACGCTAAACTTGTTGTAGAAATGTTCAAAAAAGATAATTCGTATTGAACATTAATTTAAGTATGATTTTGCATACGTAAACGAAAACTTTCGAAATGTTTTATATAAACATAAATTATTGCTACGTGTATACTTGTAAGCTACATCTGCGTCTTTGAAACTAACTTATCCAAATGAAACCCATGCATTCACAGTGGAAGCCTTTCATATACTAAATCTACACTTCTATAAATTCAATATGCGAGTTACGTGACATTTGACTAAGGGAATATGCTTAACTATTTTAATTTTAAATTAATATATATTTATATGTGTTGATACGTAAATCTAATAAAAAACAAATTTAAGTAAAAAAAAAATGCATATTTTATTTAATGTTACATCGACGTCTCCAGGTGAATTGGTTATTTCTGTCGAACCGATATAGTTATGTATCTTTGTTTTAGCTGCTATACTTGACGATATTTGTGTAAATAGCAAACACATATAACGGAACATGCAATGCTAAATTGTGAACACATTCTTATTATTTGTTTTAGATTTATTTTCACACGTTCATGGTTTGTGATTAATTATGGGTCAAGTGTCAGGTAAGGCTAGCCATTAAACCGCTTCAAGCCCGCGATGCATCAAATTGACCATTCCAAGGCGGCGAGTCCAGATTTAATAATTTAACTGGTGTTTTTGGTGATGTTTCCTAATGATATACTAACTTAAGGAGACGGGATTACTGGTAACTATATTAAGCTTCATACAAAGACTAGCGTTTTTTTTTAAATGTCAATGGAGGACAATAAAACACAAGTCTGTATTTCCTTTTATCACATTCAACTATTTTAGCTTTCTAATTAATATAACTAGTTTCAGTGAGTTTTTGGTTGCAATAATCATATGACTGTATCATCACTATTTCGATCTTTTGTAAAAGAATTGTGCCGCATGCCTTTATATTGTGGCTTGCTAAAGGTTACCGTGAACAATTTTATATCATAAATTATGTTCAGGACTGTAATAAATTATTAGCAACTGTAATTGTGTGGTTAAAAACCGTATATAAGTAATCAATCACATGACATCCCAATTATAAGACGCACATTCAGAACAAAATGTAAACACATGTTCACTTTGCACACTTACATGTAAATAGTGCCTTAAAATCAATAATACTATGTACTTTTCATGTCTTATTAATGCAAGTTTAACAGCTCTTTGACATTTTCGCTGAACTATATTGCGTATCAAAATGCTCGCGAACTGTGTATCTAGGTCTATCTCGTTTACCTGTACCTGTAATTTGTATGTTAAAACATATGTGCTATGTTCATTGTTTAATATCAAAACGCCATAACTTTTTCTAATGACATCAGATGATCCAATAAGTTTATGCATACACACACAGTATAACACTGTACACATCTTTATTAATGGGTAATACATAATGTATCATGTGTGTAAGAAATTGTTAACAAATGCGCACCAAATATCTGCCCATCACAAGTTTCATGCCGAAATATATTTCGCTAACACCCAGACATATAATGTGATTCTAACATGTACTTATGTGTTAAATAAAAGGACAGCGTTTACCTGGATCGATAACTTACGAACATGAATTATAATGCTTAAGAGAATGGTTATTATTTTCTACTTGGAACACGAACCTTTAATTATCTTTATATCAGTTTTAGATCTTTTGCGAAGCCAAATAATGTTGAAATGAGGCTTGAATAATAAAATAAATACTATCGTATAATCACCTTCGAACATCACGAAGTCACGAATGCATAAAAGCATTCTGAAATTTGGGGGTTCACTTTTATATATGGTTCTATGATGGTACATATAGAGATGGTTTAACACACGTTGGCTTAATATGTCAGTCTGTAAACGATATTATATAATAAACACCAAATGATCAAAGGCTGCTACGAATGTTATATGGTATACAACAGCATTATCGTAACTGTAACTCGAATTCCAACCAGTTTTGCAGTTTTATGACGCAACGTGATGAGATTGTTGGCCTGCTAATGTAAGGCAAGTACTCAGTGGACTTGCTCAGTATAAAAATTAAGCTGAAAATAAATAGATTGATAAGACATTACAACTATTTATCAATATACAATTTTCAACACTATGTATAGACGGTAAACATGCATCAAGGCTCCAAACAGCAGTTTCTCGATAAACGAACAATTGGGGCTATACGAGCCATGGTCTCATGTAGTGATATACCATTAGGTACCTCTGTTCAATTTGCAATTTTTTATTGAACTTTCTTGTCGTGATCAATGTGTGAATATGACTATTAAATTAACGTCGCTCGGTCAATATATGCATGTGCAAAACACACCCAGTAATAAAGGAATACTGTGAAAAAGGATTTTGCACTATATCTAGTTCAAGCAATAAGTATCATATATGTACAGACAACCTTGAGTAAAAAAAAGGTTCAATTATCATTTATATGTATTATATATATATATATATATATATATAGGAGTTTGAAAATACTTAAATGTAAATAAGACAATGCACATTAACAAGCTTAAATTATTAACGAGTGTCTTCAAAGCACGCGCATTTTATTGTATACATGATTGTACAATGCGATGGTTAATTCACCGTCTGGGAAAATGCAACTTTACAACCAGACAGGAGATATAATAGCGCAATGCTAAGAATGTATGATATCATATTGCAAATACAATTAAATACATTATGTATTCTTGTCGTATGCTCATATTTGGTTGATGATACAAGTCATTGCACTAGTGTGGGTGTGTGCAATAATTATTTTTTCTGTAATAATCTAATGTAACCTATGTATGTTGCTGGAAAATACAAACCATATGTCACTGTATTACTGCATACAATACAGATGGCTTATAAATTGTCAGATGCAATAAACATGTAATGCTTTACTTCATTCTGCAATTTGGCATTGTGACGGTAGTTTATCTATTTCTTTTTCCAATTCGATGCAATTTCTTACTGTGCATTGTATACACCATTGAGGACAATGGTTTCGGGAGATACAATATATGTAACAGCTTCTTATTGTATACATTGGTAAGTAGAGGATGTTTGCGGACGTATGTTTCGATTATTTATGTTTTGTTTGCTATCGCTTTAAATTCGTTATGTATTCAATATATATAAAACATATAAAGGATAGTTCAATTCTACTTAGCAAATTTGTCTGTTTTGTACCCAAATAAAGCCATGAAAGCGTTTGTTTTGCTGGGCAATCTAAACTGTTGTTGCTAAAGACACAATATTAGGGACACCCCTTAGCGTTCCTTATTAAAGGGCCAACAACGTTTGAATTTTGTTTGACAAAAGGTTAGTGGTAAATGTTACTTATGGACATACGCTATTGTGTGTGTTGTTAATTTCATGAATTTCAGAATGTGCATTTCATGACTACGTCGCAAATATTATGGACGCAGTCTGTTTTTTAAGGATGATAAAATATCGACGATTGCTTAGAATCTGATAGGATTTAAACATGTTATGCCTCGCGTTGTAACACGCATGATGAAGAGTTAAGCTGATAGTTAAAGCAAACCAGCCATTTGAAAATCATCCGGCGAATTACCGATGAGCGTAATTTCGCTGTGGCGTAGTGGATATGGTGTCCGCCTAGCGACCTGGACGGGTTCGATCCCCACTGTGGGAGCGTTCTTTAGATCCCCCCATAGACATCAAGTACTGGTTCTAGATCCAGGAAACGGACTTGAGAGCGTTTCAAATAAGCCTTAGACTTTCGATGCAATCGAGCTAAAATAAATAGGTTTAAACTAATGACCGATTATCGGGTAGCGCGCCTGCAACTGATATTTAATTGGATGATCACCGCGTTAAAATAAAAGACTTGCAACTAAAATACGTTTACGGTGGAACAATGTTCATGCAAACCGTCTTGCCGCTGCTGAACAAAATAATATTCTGTAGCCTTTTACAAACATTGCCCGATACCCGACAATAAAAGTATCCTGAATGGTGCCTTTCAGGGCGGTTGGCTGGGCAAGAAATGTCTCCGAACGAGACCATATATGTTCGATGGTTAAAAGTAATAAAGCCTTTGTCTGGTCCACGAACAATGACATCCGGTGATCTGACTTTGGCCCGGGGAATATTTTTCGAATTCAACGACTCTATAAAACATCTCCCGATCGTCGTTAACATGCACACGTGCAAATGATAGTTTATTAAAGAAAGACGGAGCTCCATTCGATGAGCGATTATTTGCACTGGCGCAGCCCGATTGCACCTGTTGCCTTGCATGGTCCGTCAGATTTTCCCTTTTTTTTGCTAAAACAATTCCCATGCGTGGCGAGACGTTTGATGTAAAGTTTAGTTAAGAATTCAAATTATTTATACTGAGGTTTGTATTGAATCATATGGTTTTAAAGAAACATCTATCAGAACCTTTGGAATACGCGGCAGCCACGTGATATGCCGTTAACGACCTCACGTGAAATCGATTGTGCGCCATTTCCCAATCGGTATCTGGCACATCAGGAAGTAGAAAAGCGATATCGGGACACCGTGTGATTATACCCGGTCAGTTCATATCAATATCAGAAAAATGTCAACGAAAATATGTAACTGTTTTAAAGTGACAGTTCGCGGATATATATATATATATAAATATGGGCAGAATCGTAAGAAAACGTGTTTTTATTGAGGATATCACTGAAAATCCGATTGAAATCGGTTGACAACAAACAATATAACGATTTTTATTTTGGGGTCGAGTACGGTAAAGTACGAAAACGACCTTATTAATATTCATGATTCGACACGTTAATTCAAACCTAAACAAACAAAATTGCGGACACGGGCGAATTTAGCGGAGAGAAGGTAAGAACAAATGCAAATACATCTGTTACAGACGGAAACTGAGTTGCAACGGTACGTTTTTGCTGAATCTATGTTTTTATCTTCCATATGCTTATAATGTTTAGCGAAAGCTAAATATAGATATAATTTTCAAAATTCGCGACGCTGCAATGATTTTTGCCTATTTCATGTATTTATGATCATTTATATATTATTTTATCGATTCAAAACCGATTTTGACCAGGTTTTCGATGTCAACCTCGATAAAAATATATTTTAATGAATTAATGTAAAGTTTATTTCTTGCTATACGATAAATATGCAAAACAACGATCTATTACGCGAACTGTCACGTTAAAATATGTAATACATAACGATATAAAGGTATGCCATTTAATAACAGGAACTTTAAATTATGTTTGTTAAGCGTACACCGTTTTAAACGTTTAGCAGCCTGTTTGTATGATTTACACGGTCAAAGGCATGATATTTGTATACAGAGCTCAATCTATAGAGAGTTACAAACAAAAGTAAAATAGAAAGCAACCCGCATTATAAAAAGCTTTGTTAACCTAATACATCAATAGTTGACGTCACATTGTGTATTTAGCATACATTCATTGCTTGGACAGTCATTAAGCGTGCGTGTTGTTGGACTTTCGTTTTGTGATTGTGGGTACACACCAATTACATTTGTGTCCGATATATTGCAACTACAACAAATGATAAACATTTCAATGGAATTCGGTATAAGCTTCAGTGTTTCGCTTTATTCTAATAATAAATAATACATCGAAAATAATTGTGATAATTGTAAAATAATTATTGCATGGGAGCGCAGAGTATTTAATACGTTGCATTTTGCATAACATATCGTCTGAAGTCCGCTTGTGTCATGCCTGTCTAAACTGTTGGAATTGCTAATTCTCATTTCTCATCACATTAGCATGAACACACAGATATTGGCATGACATTAGAACAACACATTATGAATAATAACAAGTATTAGTAATAATTATAGATATTATCAATTACCTTCCCTTCACATCGCCAAATATTAAACGATTCCAAATTAACATGGTTGATGTAGGTTTGTCTTTTTTTAATAAAAGTTACGCATTCCAATAATAACCCTGAATGTCTGTCGACGTATGCATGTTGTTTGTAGAATAGTGATTATATCGGCACAACATAGATACATATTCAATAGAGTGAACGTAATTAAAAATGATTTTATTAATATTAAGTATGTAACAAATTGCGTCTGGGTTTGTAAATTGTATAGTTGTCATAGCTGAATAGATAGGTTTTTGACAAGGCTAAATATATGGGGTTTGCCTTGACAAACGCCTAAAAGTGAAACATTTATAGTGCTAACATTTGCTAAACATTATTATTTACTGTATTATATGTAAAGCACAATAACATGTGAAGCAANGCATGTTGTTTGTAGAATACTGATTATATCGGCACAACATAGATACATATTCAATAGAGTAAACGTAATTAAAAATGATTGTATTACTATTAAGTATGTAACAAATTGCGTCTTAGTGGTAAATTGTATAGTTGTCATAGTTGAATAGATAGGTTTTTGACAAGGCTAAATATATGGGTTTTGCCTTGACAAACGCCTAAAAGTGAAACCGATGACAAATCAATGCACGTTTGAAATGTAAACATGTATAGTGCTAACATTTGCTAAACATTATTATTTGCGTATTATATGTAAAGCACAATAACATGTGAAGCAACTTTTGACAATCAATTTTACTGAAAGTACGCTTCAGCAACTCGAGACACTGTGATGGCAATGTTCATAAACAAAAACTAATCCTGACCAAGATATGTGTATTTCAGTGAATTTATTTTCTTGTACATCTATTTATATGCATATCGTGCTTTCAGTTAACTGGGGATATGCCAAGACATACATATAGGCGTCGTAAACGTGTTTCTGTTGAAAGATTCCAAAAGTTATGAAATATGAGTCAAGTTTATGTAAATATATATCCATGTAAATGCAAATGCGTGCATATGCTTAAATGTATTATTTTCTAATTGTTAATAATAAAAGGATAGTCAATTGAAAATAAGCATCCTGTATCTGGAAAAAAGGGAAGATAGTAAATTTAGCAACACATTGCCAATAATGTGTTTTACTTCGCAAACCAAAATTTATTATCCTTGCAAATACATGTACCATTCACTGATGTGTATCTCCTTCAAATACTTTGTTCAAAAGCTAACATGTGCGAACACAAAAACACTTCCATGCATTCATACATTTGTATCGTCTTTAACAGATGAATTATCTAGGGATTTATGGGTTTCATCATTGAATGTATATTGTGAGACGACTTTAACAAATGACGCTGTCAATATGAAAATGACNCGATTTAAATCGATTTAGTAGTTTCTAAATAAATTTACAGAACAAAACAGAACACAAGTTCCAGTTGTTTTCCACACTGCATTCAAACAGTATTTTACGTTGACCTGTAATTTCATTGGTTATAAGGTGTCTCATCAATATTTATGAAAATGAACGTTGGACAGCCAATTTTTACACTGTATATAATGAAGTGATAACGAAACATATGCATAGATTTTTATCGACGGGACATGCACTCATATGAAGAAAAAAAATACATTAACAATAGGTAGTATCCGGATATCAGAAACTTTAGAAATAAACCCATCTAAACCGTAGGTACAATCAACGCTGACACATGCTATCCATTAATGATTGTTCAATTCAAATAATAATTCAATTCGATGCTGATATGGTTTGTGAATTTGAAAGGAATTTAACTGTGTTAGCTTTGTTAGAACCCAAAGATTATTTGGGTGTTGAAAAAACCAACCCATACCAGAATAAGTCTATTCACAAACAATATTATTAACGGGTAAAGCCGACATGGACAGCAATATATGAAATATATGAATAACTGTTATTATGCATCTTAGCGTACAATGAGCTTTACGAGTTTTCTTTACTTTGAGGCACAACCATATTCTATATTATATTTACTTCTTTAGAGTATTCCGTTTTTATAGTCAGACGTTAGCTGTAAGCTCAAATTACCTCCTGTACATGTTATGTATTACCTAGCACGCTTAAGTGTATTGAGTAACTTTATACACTACCGTTTGTACCACAGTCTATTCGCACAGTGCTCTGTCAATAAATTCATATTTTTCGGGTCATTAATACATACACACACATACACAATACATAGTATTTGCATAGAGAGAGAGACGGGTGCAGACAATTATACAACGTCTATCGCTTTAACAAGTTTGGTATTCAACGATTAAGAGGCTGTTCGTTTAACTTTATGTTCGTGGAAATCATCCATGTTATTTCCTTCCCCGGTGGGAGAATGTTTCGTACAAATATATGTTTTGTTGTGTGGTTAAAGGTTAATGGTAAATACGAGCTAGGGGGTGGCACTCACTTATACATATAACACATGTAATACATCGAATATGATGACAAATCCCACAAGCGAATATACGAATATAAGCCGTATACACTGCATTGATGACATATATATTATAGACCTTGCAACAAACAGCAGCAGCAGCAGCAATAGTAGTAGCAGTATTATTACATATAGTACAAACACCAGAAACAGCAGTTACTGTTGTTTCCGTTGTTGTGTGTAGACATATATTATGACACATATTGACGATATTTCCAACTTTTCGGATTTTTTTTTTAAATAATTACCTCTCTGGAATGAACATAACGATAATAAAGCCACAGTACATGTATTTTAAAGATCGGATTTAGGTTTAAAGAACTCACCACGGACACTCTGATATAGACATTACTTTGTGACAAACAGCTTTTCCAGAAATTTAATCATTTAAAACCAACGACTTTAACGCACAGAGCACACGACCTCTACCAAACAGAGGTCGAAAAAAATAAACAAATAAATAATAAAATGTCATTTGCGTATGTAATATTAGGTAGCAATTGATGAACAAACGTATGTCGGCCTTCATGACGGTTGATAAAAGGGAAATTTAACATGGGGGCATGGTGTACAATTAGATTACACTAGCTGAATGTATGTTCAACACGTCGAACAAATATTTAACGAACATTATACACAAGTAAAATATCGTGTGTCGATGAATTTGCTCTGACTGACAATATAACACCGATAAGATGAACATCCGAACAAGTGCAGAAGAGTGCAATTAAACGTCGCCCGTCATAATCCTCATACTGCACCGTAACCCTACACGTGATGAAAATAAGACTTTATTTGCATCTGACAGACCATTACTGATTGTGATAATCGGATTCTAAAATTGTTGAAATATCGTCATGTTAACCAAGTTGAACAACCGAGATATGATGTCACTAACGTAAGTTGCAGAGAAACCTGATTATTACGTTGCCAAATGCGTTTGCTATTCTGATATAACATGTTGGGAGGCTCTCGGTTTATAAGTTCATTTGCGTCACCAAACTGAGAGCTAACATAGCAATAAACTTGCAATCGTTATGCATTCTGTAGATCGTTCAGTACAAAAGGCGATACAATGTATTCATTAATATTAATTCAAGCCCTATAGAGGTTGATTTGTATATCAGAAGACTATCTTAGATTACGTATATATTGGATGTTTCCTTCTCTGTCGTGCGAAAGGTCTGCAGTCAACTATTCGCACTCAGAAGATACATAATCAATGCATGTCAGTTGAATTCGCATACTGCTTCTTGCTAAACCGATTCTGTTCGCAACAGAAGCATTTTAAAAATCTCAAAACGGAATAACGGCCATGCACATAAACCGACATATTTTTTTATGTCGGGGATATGTCGGTAAATAAGTAATGAAGAGCAGTTCACAAGCTATTATCGACCTCATTTAAGTGCCATTTTGTATTTTATTTACTTAATATGTATCGCATTAGACGAAAACCATTTTCGCTTTATAAAGTTGGGGCTGGAATAATCGGAAACACTTTTCTTCCATGTCATGAATCACCATGAACTGTTACTTCTTCAGCGTACGCTTTGCCATTAAAATGTATACACACGGATGTATTCCACAGTATGTTGGTTTTCATTTCCTGTGTTATGCCTTTAAGTAAATATTAACAGACCTAAGCGTCATATTTTATCTCAGAAATACAGAATTAGCTGATGCTGATTAAACGTGGAACTGTCCTCGTCCAATTTATATATGTGTTGCATTATTTGTCATAGAAGAAATTCTCTTGTGCGTCATTACTGGAAGAAGGCATGTTGTGGGTCAATATTAAAAGCTAAAGAGCATCCAATATATGATATGAATTCAGTGAACATGGCCACGCTTATTGAAAACAGCAACATTTATTCATTTAATGCTAAGTGATGACATCTTGAAATGTAATAGAGAAATAAATCCTTATATAAATTCCCACTAGCCTGATTAAGGACAACAGTTTTGGAAATGTTAATGAGATTTGAATTCGAATGTCTTGTCACATTTATCATGTTAAACCATCAAAAGGTTTAAAAAAAAAATTAATGCTTAAATTCTTTAATCCACATCATTTTTCTATTCTTAGTCGTATTGAGCCAAGGTTTCTCTCAGACAATGTGCGAGGGTACTGATGAAACCCACCAGAAAGTGCTATATCCTCATAGTTCTTAAATTAAAAAATGATTTATTGACATGAATTGTTGTAAACGTGTTAAATAAACCTTTGATAACTTCTGCATGAGTTGAGTATTTCACAACGCTTTCAAATTGTAGGAAATCGAAATAAGGATAACCCGTGCGTTTTTTAAATGTGTTAATTATATATTTGGACAACTTTAAGTACTAAGAAAATGCTTTTATCCCATTATCAGACGAGCTTTTACGGTATAACACCCCATGGAATAAACTAGCCTCTATCCCGCCTTGTTGAATAAACCTGTCGCGTGCTATTTTAAGATCATTTGTTCTACCATGGTTCTTAGCATCGCATGATAAACTTGATCTTTATCCAACACTCACACACTATTCTCTATTTATTATAAATATTGACTAAGAATAATAATAATAGTATTATTATTATAACTTATATTATGACTTTCGAACTATAAATCAGTAGTGTTTATTTCGGCAGTTAAACTGAAGAATGTAATTAGCCATTTAGTAAAGAACAGATGAACATCTATTTCGACACCGCTACCTTTCCCTCACACAACCTTGGCTGTGGCGTTCAGTATACTTCTGACATTTAAAAGTCATCGCATTTTCTAAGCTTTCATTAAGCATTTATTGTAAGGTATCTTTACGAGAAATATAAGAACGATGTATATACACGTGTATGCATACATACCAAGTGTATTTACTATTGACATTTGTTTATACTGATGTAATTTCTTATTGTTGCGACTGTTGCGGTAAACAATATAGGACACTCTACATGCATTTGAATTGATTTCATAGAGCTTAATAAACATGATGTCGATAAAAGCTCATTGCACTAAATGGCAAATAATTACTGCTTATTCCTGTGCGGAAATGTGTTAAACAAAAATACAGAAATGGTACTTTAATGTGGAAACACGTTTAACGCACATATCAAATGTTTCGAACGCGATTTAACTGTATGAACAATGTCATATGGTGATCTTGAGGGAGGGAGATTAAATATTGAAAATGAGGACACGAGAGGAGAATAACACGCTCTGTAAGACGATCTATATCTGGCAAGTAAATGATCAGTGTTTGCTACTTTTTGTAATATAAAATTATTACGGCCGATGGTTTTTGTTATTAAGGAGGTTACACTGGAAAAGCATCACAATAACGCCCATATCATTTTTTATTATACGGTAAAACATCTTCGAATAAAAAAAAAACGTTTACGTATTGGTGATATATCGTGTTCAGAAAAGACACTTAATGTCCTCTTCTAGGTTAATCATGTCTCTGCCCCTGGCAGCAAAGTTTCTAAACAGATCCAAACCAATTTTGGACTATCATGAGAAAAATGTGTGGATCCAATTTCATTTTTATGGATAAATTTTATTACTTGACAATGTTGACATGGGTTAATAAACTAGATCTAGTGAAGTATCGAAGATTGGACAATACATTGAGTGTTCACAAGCTAAATGTTGATGAAGCGCGACAAACGACGGCCAACGATTAAAAGGCGATAACAAAAACTCAGAATGAACGCGTCGTCAGGTGAGCTAAAACGTTTAAAGTACATTTGTCGCTCAGAAATACCGCTTTATCTGGTTTTGTTCATTATGGCTGAAAACCTTGTTAGAGTGCCGATTGATATATTCAGACACATCACTGTAGAAGAGTTTATCTTACAAAACATAACTATGCAGTACGCCAAGTGCATTTCCACCAGGAAACAAAACGTTATACTCCAATCGACAGATAATTACATATTAACACATATCTCTTCGAGTCATGACGATTGTGTTACGTTACCATGACAACCGCAATGAAGAAACCGCGTATCAGCCAAGAATAATTTGTGGCCAAGTAATTGTAATTTTAATAATTGCGTTACCTAATACGTTGTGTCGTAACATTTTCCCTACTGGAAAATATACATCAGTGTCACTAATGTACATTAATGGAAATCCATTATAAATCAGCTACGCCATACGTTGTTAGTTTCATCATGCGAGACAATTACTATTATGTACTAACGCCACCATGACATACTTTCGCAACACTGTGCATGTTTTTTTAAGTGTAAAGCAACGCCATGCCCGTCCAGGACAACCAATTTGTCACGATAATGGATTGTTGAACGATTTTAAGCGAGTTTATACGATTTTAATGTAAGTTTTTTTTCTTTCAGATTTACAGTAATATGCAAATGAACATTGTAAGGTACCATTATCGAATATTGTTTACCTCAAAGACAATTAAAGCGACCATGTTTACGTCGACACCGGCACAATAACAGATAAAAAAGTTGATGAATAAAACAAAAACTACAATACACGTTCAGAAGAAGTACAAGAAAATAAACGAAAGAACAGTGTTATCTCATTTCAAATAATGTTCTGCTGTTCAGCAAACAAATTTGTCATGCACACATGTTCACTGTTGGGCCATCCCAATTAGTCTGTGCAGAATCGCTCAAACGACAACTACCTGTAGACACAATTTTGGTTACGCAACAAATGCGAATAAAAGTGTCGGTATCAGCGTTAACATGTTCGTAATAAAGTTAACTGAAGTTAACACTATTTGATTGACGTCATCATATGAACATTGTGATTTATATAACATTGCTTGTTCATATATGATTATGTAAGTTTAAGATTTCTTGATTTATTGATGACACAAAACACGTATATACTCGCTTCATGTGTGCGCAAACAGTGGGGTAAGTAGTGATGAACATAATATAAACATATGCGGTAAATCGCGATTTATACTAGCATATCATCTACTTTAGGCCAAACATTCTATAATCGTCGAGAAACAATTTCTTTTTTATGTGTGCGTAATTTGTTCTACAGATTTACCGTTTTCTTTGAAACAATTAAGTTTACAGCTAGAAAGGTCGTTGACCTTCTTAACGACAGCATTTAATGACAAAATTAATATTAATGAAAAGCNTGATGAACATAATATATACATATGCGGTTAATCGCGATTTACACATGCATATCATCTACTTAAGGCCAAACATTCTATAATCGTTTAGAAACAATTTCTTTTTTATGTGTGCGTAATTGGTTCTACAGATGTACCGTTTTCTTGGAAACAATTAAGTTTACAGCTAGAAAGATCGTTGACCTTCTAAACGACAGCATTTAATGACAAAATTAATATTAATGAAAAGCATCGCTCTGGAAAAACTGGGTTAAATGCATGTGCGCAAATTGTCGTCCAAGATAAGCCTGTGTTGTCCATACAGGCTAATTATGGACGACACTGTCTACCTCAACTGAATTTTATCTAAGAAGAAAATCCCTTTTAGCAAAAAATGCCGTTCCTGATTAGCCTGTATGTATTTTAGTGTAACACACTTTTCTTATCTGTTTCACAGGAACAAACAGTATTAATTTTGCTGAAATTGCAGAAGATCTTGAAAACGTCTTGCTGTTCAGCACCACCATCAACACAATACATTGTAAGTCGGTTTACAGTGGCAAGAGAAATAGGACGCTATGTTTCATCTGACAGAACATTACATATTGATCCAGTTCAATTGGGCTTATTAAGTATGGAGAAACGTCGGCATGGAAACCGATTTAACGAGACTGAATAAAATGCCACGAATAACTGGGAGCAACGTAACAGAATATCTAGAATCTAATGTGTTTGACATTCTGGTTTAACATGATACGAATCTCTGAGGTAATAAATCGATGAGCATCAGAAAAATAATAACACTGATTGGAATGTATTATAACTCAAATGCGCCAAACGCCCTGAACATAATTGTGCGTGCAAAAAAAATATGAATATTACGCGACCTGGATACACTTTCGCATGTATTTCTCATGTCATTCGAGCTAACCAATCGTTCATATTTGACAATAACTGCGTCAAGCACAGTTAAGCAATTTGTAGAGATGATGTAACGTTGAAGATTTCGCAAGGTTAAGCAATGCCTGTATCATGTCAACCCCGTTTCCAAATTAGTATTGCGTGTTTCCTTATATGTGTGTACAAGATTCCAATGACAGCTTACTGCGGATTAATTTAAGTTGTCCGTGCTTTTAAAACACTTATATATCCGCATGCTTTTATAGGAATGTTTTCCTAGAATTATAATTGGGATCGAATGTCGCACAGTTCAATATAGGACAGCAAAGCCGTATGTATAATTATGTACACAATTCGCTATTATGTATTAATACCAACAGTCTAGGGCTGTGTTTTGACATAAACTAGGGAGCACAAATGTTACGAAATTCATTAGAGTGTTCACATGTATGTACGAGTTTAACGAAATACGTCATCTTAATTGAAATTACAATAACATAACGCATGAAAGAAGCGAACACATGCAAAATAAAGTTCGAGATTGTGGGGATATCGCAATTTCAATAGTACAGGCGATGCAGGAAAATGATGGAATAATGCCATTCCAGAAACATGTTCAGCCTCGAATTTCCGAAGGCCAGTAGTCTAGTTAATATAATAACACGTCTCGTACTTTGGTCTTTATATTGCGTGATATAGAAAATCAATGATTGTATTGCATACAAATGATACTGTAAAATGTGCTGCCATTAGATTTAGCTCTTCTTGCTGAGTACTGAAGCATTTTTCTACAATTATTGTTGAACTTAAATTTGAACGGTTAGCCATTATTTTAAATGCCACAACAAAGCTAAACTTGTTGTAGAAATGTTCAAAAAAGATAATTCGTGCTGAACATTAATTTAAGTATAATTGTGCATGTTTTATATAAACATAAATTATTGAGTCTTTAAAACTAACTTATCAAAATGAAACCCATGCATTCACAGTGGAAGCCTTTCATTTAATGAATCTACACTTCTATAAATTCAATATGCGAGTTACATGACATTTGACTAAGGGAATATGCTTAACTCTTTTACTATTAAATTAATATATATTTATAGGTGTTGATACGTTAATCTAATATAATACACATTTAAGTGAAATAATTGCATATTTTATTAAATGTTACATCGACGTCTCCAGGTGAATTGGTTAATTCTGTCGAACCGATATAGTAATGTATCTTTGTTTTAGCTGCTATACTTGACGATATTTGTGTAAAAAAAAACACATATAACGGTACATGCAATTTTAAATTGTGAACACATACTTATTTGTTGTTTTAGATTTATTACCACACGTGCATGGTTTGTGATTAATTATGGGTCAAGTGTCAGGTAAGGCTAGCCANCATTCCAGAAACATGTTCAACCTCGAATTTCCGAAGGCCAGTAGTCTAGTTAATATAATAACACGTCTCGTACTTTGGTCTTTATATTGCTTGATATAGAAAACCAATGATTGTATTACATACAAATGATACTGTAAAATGTGCTGCCATTAGATTTAGGTCTTCTTGCTTAGTACTGAAGCATTTTTCCACAATTATTGTTGAACTCAAATTTGAACGGTTAGCAATTATGAATAAATGCCACAACAACGCTAAACTTGTTGTAGAAATGTTCAAAAAAGATAATTCGTGCTGAACATTATTTTAAGTATGATTTTGCATACGTAAACAAAGACTTTCGACATGTTTTATATAAACATAAATTATTGCTACGTGTATACTTGTAAGCTACATATGCGTCTTTGAAACTAACTTATCAAAATGAAACCCATGCATTCACAGTGGAAGCCTTTCATATAATAAATCTACACTTCTATACATTCAATATGCGAGTTACATGACAATTGACTAAGGGAATATGCTTTACTCTTTTACTATTAAATTAATATATATGTATATGTGTTGATACGTTAATCTAATACACATTTAAGTAAAATTATTGCACATTTTATTAAATGTTGCATCGACGTCTCCAGGTGAATTGGTAATTTCTGTCGAACCGATATAGTTATGTATCTTTGTTTTAGCTGCTATACTTGACGATATTTGTGTAAATAACAAACACATATAACGGTACATGCAATGTTAAATTGTGAACACATACTTATTATTTGTTTTAGATTTATTACCACGCGTTCATGGTTTGTGATTAATTATGGGTCAAGTGTCAGGTAAGGCTAGCCATCAAACCGTTTCAAGCCCGCGATGCATCACTTTGGCCATTCCAAGGCGGCGAGTCCAGCTTTAATAATTTAACTGGTGTTTTTGGTGATGTTTCCTAATGATATACTAACTTTAGGAGACGGAATTACTGGTAACTATATTTAGCTTTAAACAAAGACTAGCGTTTTTTTTTAAATTTCAATGGAGGACAATAAAAAACAAGTCTTTATTTCCTTTTATCACATTCAACCACGATAGCTTTCTAATAAATATAATTAGTTTCAATGATTTTTTGGAATGCAATAATCATATGACTGTATCGTCACTATCTCGATCTTTTGTAAAAGCGTTGTGCCGCATGCCTTAATATTGTGGCTTGTTAAAGGTTACCGTGAACAATTTTATATCATTAATTATGTTCAGGACTGTAATAAATTATTAGCAACTGTAATTTTGTGGTTAAAAACCGTATATAAGTAATCAATCACATGACATCTCAACTATCAGACGCACATTCAGAACAAAATGTAAACAAATGTTCACTTTGCACACTTACATGTAAATAATGCCTTAAAATCAATAATACTATGTACTTTTCATGTCTTATTAATGCAAGTTTAACAGCTCTTTGACATGTTTGCTGAAATATATTGCGTATCAAAATGCTCGCGAACTGTGTATTTACGTCTATCTCGTTTATCTGTACCTGTAATTTATATGTTAAAACATATGTGTTATGTTTTTGTTTAACATTAAAACGCCATAACTTTTCGCTAATGACATCAGATTATCCATTACGTTTATGCATACACACACAGTATAACATTGTAAACATCTTCATTAATGGGTAATACATAATGTATCATGTGTGTTAGAAATGGTGAACAAATGCGCACGAAATATCTGCCCATCACAAGTTTTATGCCGAAATATATTTTGCTAACACTCAGACATATAATGTGATTCTAACATGTACTTATGTGTTAAATAAAGGTACAACGTTTACCCGTGGTTCGATTACTTACGAAAATGATTTATAATGCTTAAGAGAATGGTTATTATTTTCTACTTGGAATGCGATAACACGAACTTTTAATTATCTTTATATCAGATTTTAGATCTTTTTCGAAGCCAAATAATGTTGAAATGAGGCTTGAATAATAAAATAAATACTATCCTATAATCACCTTTGAACAACACGAAGTCACGAATGCATAAAAGCATTCTGAAATGTGGGGGTTCACTTTTATATATGGTTCTATGATGGTACATAT
Organism: Dreissena rostriformis; assembly: GCA_007657795.1. Taxonomy (NCBI): domain Eukaryota; kingdom Metazoa; phylum Mollusca; class Bivalvia; order Myida; family Dreissenidae; genus Dreissena; species Dreissena rostriformis. The sequence continues at coordinate 58,400 of VMBQ01005222.1, forward strand.
AGAGATGGTGTAACACACGTTGGCTTAATATGTCAGTCTGTAAACGAGATTATATAATAGACACCAAATGATCAAAGGCTGCTACGAATGTTATATGGTATACAGCAGCAATATCGTAACTGTAACTCGAATCTCAAACAGGTTTGCAGTTCCATGACGCAACGTGTTAAGATTATTGGCCTGCAAATGTAAGGCAAGTACTCAGTGGACTTGCTCAGTTTAAAAATTAAGCTGAAAATAAATAGATTGATGAGACATTACAACTATTTATCAATATACAATTTCAACACTATGTATAGACGGTAAACATGCATCAAGTTTCCAAACAGCAGTTTGGCGATAAACGCACAATTGGGGCTATACGCGCCATGGTCTCATGTGATATTCCATAAGGTACCTCTTTTCAATTTGCATTTTTTTATTGAATTTATTTAAGAAAGACGGAGCTCCATTCGCTGAGCGATTATTTGCACTGGCGCAGCCCAATTGCACCTGCTGCCTTGCATGGGCCGTCAGATTGTTCCTGTTTTTTTTGCTAAGACAATTCTCATGCGTGGCAAGACGTTTGATGTAAAGTTTAGTTAAGAGTTCAAATCATTTATACTGAGGTTTTTATAGAATCATATGGTTTTAAAGAAATGTCTATCAGAACCTTTGGAATACGCGGCAGCCACTTGATATGCCGTTAACGACGTCACGTGAAATCGATTGTGCGCCATTTCCCAATCGGTATCTGGCACAACAGGAAGTAGAAAAGCGATATCGGGACACCGTATGCGTATACCCGGTCAGTTCATATCAATATCAGAAAAATGTCAACGAAAATATGTAACTGTTTTTAAGTGACAGTTCGCGGATANAGTAGCAGCCAATGATTTCTATTTGATGACGATAACGATTTTTATCTCATTCGATCTCGTCTTAGTTTTGTCGTCTGCCCGCGGGAAAAAAATGGGCGGATCTTTCGCCCGATTTTGTCGGTCGGGTTGGATCTTTATCAAGTAATAATCAGGCTTATTAAAAGATTTTTAATGAAATTGTCAACTGTTCCCAACATATGTAACTGTCAAAACATCTGTAGTTATTTTTCATAACATGTCATAAAATGTTGTCGTTGTTGTTTTGCAATACACGGCGTACTTACATTTGGTGATTACAGAAATAATATCTGAAATGATAAGTATTTACATGGGTTCATTTATGTAAACATTTGACGTGTATTTAGGTAATAAATTTTCATTATGAAAATCGTGTTCAAATAACAGTTATTTTATATTTAAGACGATGTTTACATATTTCCCCCTGATTTGTTTTAAATATTATGTAGATTTTTTTCCAATGCAAATTCCCAAAAAGCAGTGAAAATTGAGGTCCCGTATTTTTTATTGTATCGGCTAAATATCATTTCATTTTCGTCATTTCAGCTGACAAAAAAATGAAAGTACATTAATCGAGTAGTTCAACATTTATCAAAGTCAATTTTTCCGCGAGATAGAAATTAAATATTTCCATATATTTGTGCGTCACTGCATCATTAAATTCTTCTTTTATATATTTAGGCGAGCTACATATTTTGAAAGATTCGCATCTTCTGCTCCCGAAAGAAAATAACCAGGCATGAATTTAAAATTAAATCAATTATTAAACGTTTATAGCAGGTACATGTAATCTATTATAACATATATAGATTTCCAAGTCACAGTTTTTAGTAAAAGATACAGTTTTATTCATATGCATGCCTGGGTTTACGCCTGTACACACGTTCGTACAGTTGATTTATAAAGTTGATTTTTGTTTAAAGCGACATAAAAATCGTCGCCTTACCCTGGTAAGGCATGTCATGTTATCATAATTATACACAACGGAAACAGTTGTGATGAAAAGGCATAAACATTATAAAATCATACTTTTTATATTTAGGCGTTCAATAGAATCTACAACGTTCCAAGGGGATTCAAACTACGCCCCACTCCCTAGCCATGTTACGTATACTCAAAAAAGCTCAATGGAAGCCCCTGAAAAGTGTTTGTGTATGTTTGTGTGTTTGCTTTTTTTATTTACAACTCGACCAGCATTTTTTGTTTAAATGATTTACGCCGAGAGTTAATAAGGAATTCGAAACAAAGGGAATACAGAAAAAAAAAATCAATTGGTACTCATTGAAAACCATTTGAATAAAATGTAATGTATGCAATAAATTTATTTATTTGACAGAAGTCTTTTAAATGAAATTGTTACATTTTCGGATAAAGTCAATATAGGTTTTTTATTCAAATGTAAATATATGTAAGTATTTTAATTACAAAACTTAAGATTATGCTGATAAGTTAAGTCGATAGTGATAAATTGTTCGTTAATTATCGGTTTATTTTTATCGATCGAGAATTATTAAAAAATGTTTATCTGAGTATACGATCTATAGACAGGAAATTTACTAATTAACCGCTTTATATTCTTTTATTGTATATGTTAAATATGGGAAAGTAAAACGAAACAAATGTTTAATCTGGACATTGATTACATATGCAATAATTACATCAATATCCTAAGATTTAATTTGTGACAATTATGCAAAATGTAATGTTTGCATTGTTGAACGTCTTAAACTAATTTGTGTTGTTTAGTTGGTAGGGCGCTGGAATAAACATCCATAGGACGCGGGTTCGACTCTCAACCCGATATCGGGTATTGGCAATTAAATAATTCATACGACCGGTCCCTACCCCCAACCTACCCCCTCATCTGATTTAAGTAGGATCAAACTTTGTCAGTTACACTATGAGCCTTGTTCTATGAAAAATGGGATTAATACAATGTGTAAAGTGTAGTCCCAGATTAGCGTGTGCAGTCCGCACTGGCTAATAAGTGGACGACACTTTCCGCTATTATGTCATTTTTCGTTTAAATGTAGTCTCTTCAAAAAGAAATTCCAATCTGGGCGGAAAGTGTTGTCCCTGATTACCCTGTGCGAACTGCACAGAATAATCTGGGACGACACTTTACGCACATGTATTAAGCCCAGTTTTTCCAGAACGAGGCTCCTATGTGCACTTATTAATACTAAAATCAGCTTCCTCGGGAAAAGTGAACGGAGGTAAATTGATCGCCCTAATATGATTATACTATTGTTGTAGTAGGAGATGAATGAAAACACATTCAAACATTAAATTCTCTTTTTTGTTACGATTATACTAACTTATACTGAACACTAGGTTAAAATGTTTTCATATGAGAAATATGTTATGGACTCGTTCCTCGGACTTCGTCCTATAATTATTCGTATACGATTATTTTTTTACAACCTATATTTGCTGCGACATTTGGACTTATCATGTTACATAAATAGATAGGTCATTTTCTTTTCAGAATGTATTCTGAAGGATGAAGTCATTATACATATTAAACTTATTTACACAGACAGTATATTTAACTACCGGTACACAAACATATAGTTGAATAAGGCCCTCGAATAAAGCATACTTAAGGAATTTTACAGTTAGTGGCTCTTATTGTAAGTACTTTTTTAACGAAAATACAACAAATACGAATTAATACGAATTGTACATCAATTGTAACATATAGAGCTACACGATTTGTGAAATTATGTAGCTATAATGTAATAGTATATAAGAAAATATTCTTATACATATTCTATTTGTCAACGATCGTGTGCACAATATGAAAAAAATACATAAGTTCATTTTTTTCTGAGAGCGTACGCAAATATTTATTGTGTGAACACACGTTGTTGTTGTTGTTTTTGCAGAATTCCATTTTTTCCACTTTCATTCTGCAATGACCGTTATGCATATTTGTTCAATGGGAAATTAAGATCACAACTGATAACAACAAAAAAAAGATAATTACGAGAAATATGTGTTAATTGTTTCGGTTTAAAGTTATTAAATTTTGATCGATTCCGAATAAATTTTATCGTTTTATCAGGTGACAATCTAATAGGTTGATAATAATTAAAATTTTCTCGATTTGAAGCTATTAATTTACATATTTAAGATATAATCTTTCCGGATTTTTAATGACCAAAGTGTATCTCATATCTGTACATTCTCAATTTTTATTTGTAGCATAAAATACTTATCTTAAATTGGTACATGTGCATTTAACATAAAAAAAAACGTGTAAGAGGGTTTACCATATGATATTGTGTTGTTTTTTACAAATTCTATATTTTGTACAAAAAGCATGATTAAACATGAAAACTGCATGCTCACATGTACATTAGAAGGTGAATAAAGCAAACAAGATTAATAATTAACAAATATTCGTTTCCCTGCATCTACATGAACAGGCGGCGGGTGTTCGTGACTACGTAATAATTTGAACAACTCAATCTTGAAAATTATAGAATTGCACGCATAAATTTAAGATGGCAGAGTAGAAATGTTTATTGAAAAGTGTTTTGAAAGTGTGTATAAACGTAAGTACAGAACACGGAAGCTATCGAGTTAATTAATTCTCACTAAAATGCTCTTTTTTTATGACTTTTATAAATTATACAAATAGTTCAAATTATCTATAAGAACCAGCTCATCTAAAGTTAATTGCAATCGCATTAAAAAGGAATATGCTGGTTTTTGATGATTTTTATCACGTGTTGCACAGACATTTATTGCAAATAATCTATAAGAACTAGAAATATGTTGACCCAAAGTCTGAAAAAACGCACCCATTTTAGCATTGTTTCTCATAAAAGCAAATTACGAAAATAGTACCAGACGCAACCCTCCAGATCCAAGTTGACCGCAATTCATAATCATTTCGCATCCCAATAGAACATTAACATATGTTCATGAACACATCAAATGATGAATTTTCTGTGGAATGCACATTCAATATAACATCAAAATAATATGTTATCAAATTGAATGGGATACCAAAAATATATTAACGTAAAATAATAAATATCCGAGTTTTTTGTGTGCGGACATCTCGTGGGTGGGGTAAAACCGTCTTATCATTGATCATGGGACAGGTACATTTGAGCCTAGCTTTGGGAAAACGGAGCTTAAAGCATTTCGTAAAGTGTCGTCCTAGATGAGCCTGTGAAGTCCGTCGAAAATCTTTTTGTAGGTGGAAAGTCTCGTTCGAGATTACCCTGTGCGGACTGCACAGGCTAATCTGGGACTACACTTAACGCACATGCACGAAGCCCCGTTTTTCCAGAGCGAAGCTTTTTTATAATAATTATCTCCGTGTTGGCTTGTTTCAATAACGACTACACATTTTCGTCAGCCCGTCACACCGGGTAGAGTTAACATGCGGTATAAACGAGAGCATCAGATTCCAATATAGGATCTAACATCAGTTCGAAATTGTTTAAAACAAATATTGATGAGAAATAAATCTCTGATTCAAGTAATATTAATCATAAATAGACACAACGCTTGAGTATATGATTCTAAAATTCTCAAAGCGGTATTCCGGAAACTTTGACTCTCAAGTGTACATGTATAAACATGTTGTAGCAAACGGAGCAAAAATCCAAAAAGATGTCAAAGGCCCTAAACTGACAATCTGCTAATCAGAATTACAATATTTACAATTCAAGTGCCCGGAAGCAATCTCCGAGAATACAAATCTAATCCGGTCGAAATATTTATCAACCAGTAAAATAATGTTTTTCTTGCCATCGCACACCCCGTTATTTTCTGCACGATGGACCTTTGTCACAATCTTGTTCCACCAAACTAGCAATTTTTGCGTCCAAGAATTCAGATTGTTTTCGGTTGATTAGCCCCGAACACCTGACCTGTTTGCTAGATTAAACTAATTATGTCGACAACCCCGTATTGAGCATGCGCGATGCACCGGATGTAAGCAGAAAATTGCATGCTGGGTAAAAGATGGTCACGTCTGCTGTTTATTTGGCCTCGGGGACTTCATTTGAATATTCAGCGAGTCAATAATTTTGCAATTTCTATTGTGTGGACAGAATTGAGTTGATGGTATCGCTTCTGAACTATGACACCTCCCTATTTGTTCACATTGAGAGAGTGTTTCTACATCGCTGGTCAATTTAAACACATCGGACGGACCATGCAATTATCAAATTAAAGAATGAACAAGCATAACAAGTATACCCGGTAAACAGAATAATTGGGAAACAAAATGTAGATACATTAAGATAAATAAATCATGCAAACTGAAGTTTATATGCACATGTATAGATTTCACCCTTTGCATGCTGGGAAATTTGTCGTCTGCTAAAATGTCGTCTGCTGAATTTCTAAAATTAGCATTTTCTTCGATTTTTTTTCAAAGAATACTATCAGAATAGCAAACAGTTTGGATCCTGATGAGACGCCACGTTCTGTGGCGTCTCATCTGGATCCAAACTGTTTGCAAAGGCCTTCAAAATCCGGTTCCAGCGCTCAAAGGGTTAANCCAAACTGTTTGCAAAGGCCTTCAAAATTCGGTTACAGCGCTCAAAGGGTTAAAGATCTGGTAGTGTTTGAAATCCATTCAAAGATCTATCAATACACATGTTTTGATTTTTCGACATGTTAATTGATAGATCTTTGATCCAACCAATCGTCTACAAAATTAAAATGCGTATCTGAACATCGATAGCATAAACGTGTAGGGCAATATTTATCTTGAACATTTGCCAATCGTCGGAACGACAGTTGTGGAAGAATAAACCAATGTGAATACAAAATATAAATACTTAAAGGGACTCATTCACATTAACCATTAGATTTTAAAATCATTTAATCTATTAAATTTATTTTATAACACAACTTCTATATTTTGGAATAATGTAAAAAAATCAGGATATTAAACAAAGTTGAATTTAAATGTTTGGCTTCTCCAGGATTTGAAACAGGGTTGTGGTACCGCACTGTGGTGTCGACCCAACTTTGGTGTCCAACACTACAGTACGTTGCAATGGTATATCTGATCTGGTCACGAAACAATTCCGGGATATGGCTGCAACGTAATTTGTGTGACCTTGATCTTGGTCATAGGGACATGGGTCTTGCATGTGCCTCACTGCACTGTCAAAAGTCCATGTTTGTTGTATTGTATGTATGCTTTAATAACTTTGAATGTTTTTTTTTTCTAAATAATTCACATCTAGTTATCAAGAAATGCTTTTCGGGCACAGGAAAATACGTTACAGTTATTCATATTATATACAGGTAAGATATGTTCATCTGCATGTAAAGTACTGATTAATGCACTTCAGCATGGGGAATCTTTTGTGCGATGTGAGTTCGAATCGTGCTGGATCCCTATAAAGTAAAAGAAATGGTATGCAATTTTGTTTTAGCCCTCCGGTTTCAACCCCCGATGCTTAACTTTAACCTTTCCAAGGCAGGCGTACACCCCGGTATTATTTAATTGTGTGTTTGTTGTGTTTTTACATGTCTTCTATATCAATCATGGTTCGGAAATAGTCATGTTGGGAACAATCTAAATTGTGAAAGTTTAAATGAAAATATAACACTATCTGAAATATGGAAGGCCATTATTAAAGCAAAGCGTGGCAAAGCATGTGGGAATGACTCAATACCTGTAGATGTGTTAAAAAATGATGTCTGTGTTTCTTTTTTACATATTCTTTTTAATGTTTAATTTAACTCTGGCATAGTACCATCTGAGTGGGGTAAAATAATTATAAGTCCCATTCCTAAGTCAAGTACAACTGATTTACGAGACCCCCTGTCCTACAGAGGCATCGCATTATCCTGTTCCGCGTATAAATTATATAGCTCCATTCTAAATGACAGAATATCACAATGGTCTGAGGATAATGATGTCATTGTTGATGAGCAAAATTGCTTTCGGAAAAAAAGGAGTACAATTGATCATTTGTCGTCTCTAACTAATATTATTAAAACAAAAAAGCGTTTAAGCGTGTAATTATGTAATAATATAATTAAAATTATATAATAAAATATGCACTTTAAATGCAACAAATACATAAGTTTTTTTCTTAAATAAACAAGTAAATGGCAACGTCACGAAACCAGGCTTTCAACGATTTTGTTAATAATTTAATTAAAATTATTGTTCAATAACAACCTATGGTTGCATGTATACTATCTGCAAACACCATACCGGGACAATGCATCCACCCATTCTAGCTCTGCATGTAACCTACCAACAACACACCAACACAAACTAAAGTAATTAAACAGAAACCGCTTTTCAATTTTAGTAACATTGATCTTGTCCATAATCCGACTGGCCCTAAATAAAAGTTCAAGCTATGTCTGCATGTAATCTATACACACACAACATATCAGTGCAATACTTCTATCCACACTCAAGTTATTTAGCAGAAATCGTTTATCTATATTTAGTAAGAGTGACATTGGAATTGATTTAACAAGACCTAAATACAATCCCAAGCTAGGTCTCTTAAGAAGCTAGCTTTATCAATCGTTTCATCAAGATTGGTCAATACAAATTGAAGTTATTTAACGCAAACCACATGTTGTGCTGTGTTTCTGTTTTTATCAATTGTTGCCTTTACCTGATTGGCTCCAAATGCATTCCCAAACTAGGTCTAGATGTTAGTGCTATCTACACAAATATGTCAGTGTAATACCTCCATCCAAACTAAAGTAATTGAGTGGAAACCGTTTGTTCTGTATAGTGACAATGACCTTGTACATGATTCAACTAGCCCCCAAAATAATCCCAATCTAGGTCTCTATGCAAGCCTTCGATATCAAACATTTCATTAAAATTGTTTCATGTGAACTTAAGTTTTTGATCGACAATCACATATCTGATTTCGTTAAAAACCTGGTTCGAACGCTAATTGCATAGACAGTTCATATAAGTTTTACGTAATCAACAGCATCAAGGGCTATAGTGTCAACAACAAAAGCGAATAAGATATAAAACCTTTTTATGACTTAATCAGGGTGCAAGATCACCTGACTTTGGGGGGTTCACAATTAAACGTTTATGGATGTAAACACACCGGAAAGTGGTGTGTTTTTTTGTGTGTGTTTTTTTTTTTAATTACATTTTTAACATTTTTTCTTAAGAATTTCAATTAGTGCATAAAAGACAATGTTTTATGTTGCTTATGGCAATGTGAAATAAATCACACTCACTTTATTTAATAAAGCTGTGTTCGTGGCCAAAAATTCAATGTGTACAGCATTCATGTTCACGGTTATGCTTCACGTAACGTTACATTTTAGCACCAATTTCAGATGTATTCAAGGATTTATTCTTAAATCTTAAGATATCGACACAAACTGCAAGAAAAAACTGTCTTTTATGCACTAAAGATTTTTGCAAATGTATTTCAATAACTTAAGATATATGCAAAAATAAAGTTCCTTACGGTGTTTTTACATTCTGTCCAGCCCGTGTGTTAACCCCTGAAAACCCCGTTGATCCTGCACCCTGTTAATACATATATCATATTTATAATATACGCCATTACATGATACCACACGAGGATGGCGTATTGATGCTAGCGTATTGCTCGCCAAACTCACAAACCAGAGCGTTAACCCAAAGCGCACCATGTTTAGAAGAGAATTCCGTAGACCTTGAAAGGGCAAGTGAAAGCCCCTCTGGATCGGCTTTATGTTTTTGGCCGTTGTGAAAGCTGTGTGGACAATTCCAAGTTACGTCCACAAGGCGCTCTGAAATCAAGTTGCAAATACATTTAATTGCTTCCTATCACGAAAGAATAATACACAAATATTTTCACACATTTCACTATAGACGATAGCAAAATGATATTATACCTATATGCCCACCAGCCTCGCATTTTTGCTGACCCATCGCGTTCATGTAATAGGGTGATTGGTGAGATGAACACTGCCACCATATCAATTCTCTTTAACAAAACGAAATACAATATAACGTATGCATATATTCAATATTATTTTTTTTTAAACATGTGTTAAAATATAGGAGTAAATTTAAATGTAACTTATAGGTTATAAATAGATTTCCAGAGCATGTGAAAACCCCGACTTAACAAAACAAACAATAATTTTCACGTAAATGAGCAAAATTGCATCCTCTGTTGTTTTTTTCAAACAGTTTTTGCTTATCTCCACACTTTAAGAAAATAAAACAATCAAACAACGATAAACATACGTATTAGGGCAACCATTCACAGGACATCCGATCAACTCCATTTTTACCCATGCACTTTTATCAGTCATGCTACAAAGTAAATAACAAAAGCATTATTTCTTTTGTGAAGAAAGGCAATGGCATTTGAGATACTGTGTACGCATATTCTCTTATAACACCAGTGGGGGGATATGGGATTCCACCAAGTTGTCAAGTTTTGTAACTATTTTAGCATTTCCTTTTCGAAAATAATATCATGTTTTCAAGTGATTCAGCAATTTGGTCGATACATTAACCATTTAATGCGAAAATTCTCTAAATGTTTGGGGAATATTGTTTTCAATATCGACCGTTCCGATTTTATTTGAAGTGCGCCATTTTCAAGAAAACTGTGTCAAATATTCAAAAAAAATGGCACTGTTTCTTGAATCAATTTACCAGTTCGGAAAAAATAAGTGTACATTTTTAGGACGAGCAAAACAAGGAGGAAAATATCACTACCTGTTATTAAATTGTCATTAATAAGCGGCCATCTTGGATGACAAGGGTAGATTTTTGTTAATGTATTCGGTTTTGGTTAAACTTTCTGGTAACCTCCAGAACCTCCTCCTTAGTTGAATGAACAAGACGATGCGTATATTGTCTGTGTTTGGGATAAAATTTACATCGGACGAGAACATCTTGTGGATAGATAAATAACAGGGTAATTAGCGGGCTATTTTGTATTTGTCAACCAGTTTGTAAAGAAAAATTGATATAAATACATTGTAAGGAAACTTCTTACTCTAAACAACAGTTTTGTAATCACTCAATATTTTGGTAAACAGCAAGTTAAAAAATATCGCGGTTTTTAAACAGCAGCATTGTTTTTGTCATAATAATAATAATAATAATAATAATAATAATAATAATAATTANGTAGTAGTAGTGGTAGTAGTAGTAGTAGTAGTAGTAGTACTAATAATAATAATAATATTAATAGTAATAATATATTTTATGTACGAGTTTAGATTGTCAAACACGCATGTTTTAGTAAATTTAATCAATGTATATGATAAAACGAAGCAAATCAACTGAGCGCTTTATTTGAACAAAATGAAGATGATAAATTAAATTTAGTTCCTTTTATGAGCCACCATTTATTGCATTGACTAAGTTAATACACGACCTCTTCTTTCGGTTTGGAAGAAGGTAAAGTTGGATTTAAATCGTCCGTCAATCTCTAGTTCTCTGTAATATATTTAACGTGTCTTATTCCTGGAAGGATTAATTAAACGAGTTTTAAATTCACGAAAGGGTTGGATACCAGATAAAATAGTTATAACGTATGACGCACCTTTGAAACAAACACATCTGTTTCCAGAAAATTGCGGAGATGGTTTTGCCTTTGATCAGAAATGTTAACTGCACACACATTCGAAGAAATGTACAAAAATCTACTTCTTTGACCCAATCAATATGAGTTGACGGCTTTTGTTCGTAGATTGTATGGTAATACAATATTAGGTAATATGGAATTACTTTAAAAAGTTCATCCCAAAAAAGACATGGGTGTTATGTAGCAAGATGTATATGAAAATAATGCCATGAGAACCACAAAGCTTGATGACACGTTGTTTTTGGCTATAAAAAATATGCAAGTTTTTCTTTTATTTCTAATAATTATTTATTTAAGGCTAATTTTCGGATTAAAATCCACGAGAATGTCTAAGAATAAAATAGTTTAATCAAATGTAACATACATGTTGTTTAAAGTGTCAAATAAATTTTAGGCATTGGCTTTTCTTATATGCAAGTTAGGTGAACTTTTGATAAGAAAGTGGCCTATTGCTTTTTATTAATGGTATTAAACATTATCACATTATGTGTAAACATTACAACTTAAACATAACATAAACATGTATTAGTGAGAAACAGATACCAATTCATAACAGATTCCATAACAATTTAATAATTTTCATTTTGTAATTACATATATTATATGTTAAACAATACTTTCAGATTATAAATCAAGTGTAGTTCTGACAGTAATAGTTATGTTGGGTGATATAGGCAGTGCATACTGTTCACTTTATTTTCGGTTTTTCGCAGTGACCTATACCTGTAACATTACGATTTCAAAATTTTAAAAAGAAATGTATGGATGCATGTTTATACCTTAAAGTAGACTCATTTGATTTACTTTTCAGTTTCATGGCAAAAAAAGATCATTAATTGGCAGCGTTGACATCACTAAAAACTTTGCTGAATCCCCGCCATTTTCATCCTGATTTCACGATGATTTGTCAATGAGCAAATATCAACGCAAAGAATCAATATTTAGGTTCATAGAAACAAAAAAGTTTGACTTCAGTCAGTACACAATCGTATTTATATCTTATATTGTCCAATTAAGATTGTGTTTTATTTAAAACATTAATTGACATGTTTTATGTAAAAAAAAACTATGTTTTTGTATATATGCGTATATACACCTTATAAATAAATAAATATATATATATAAAATTAATCTTAAGTCATCTTTATAATCGAGCTAAAATTAATGTTTTTTTTTATTAATTGTAAAATCTATATAATCTGCAGAATAACTAACAATATGTGCAACATCCGTCGTACAGACGGAAAACATGCATATCAAGATGCCCCTTCTGAAATGGGCCATAGACCAAAGAGCTATCAATATACAAAGATGGGAAACATCCATTCAGACCAATAGAAAGTATCGGAAATT
>VMBQ01005223.1:9656-48737 GCA_007657795.1 Dreissena rostriformis
AATAATAATAATAATAATAATAATAATAATAATAATAATAATAATAATAATAATAATAATAATAATAATAATAATAATAATAATAATAATAATAATAATAATAATAATAATAATGATAATAATGATAATAATAATAATAATAATAATAATAATAATAATAATATAAATAATAATAATAATAATAATAATAATAATCTCTTTATTTTCCGAAGGTAACTCATTAAGACAACACATTGATACAAAGTCATGCAAACAGTTTAACAATGGCAATCTTATTTTCAATGAGGCCTTCAAACAGCTATGGTATGTATAATGCATTTTATAAATGATATAACATTCGATGTATTGATATAAGATGTACACTTGGAGACTTTTCTAACGCAACACTTTTCAAACTTGAATATCTCAGTTATTACTTATTAGTAAAGATAATGATTTAAAATTGCACATGTGATCATTTGACTACATTCTGTGCATGCTCACGATTCAATCATTCATCCGTGACGATCAGGCGATTTAGCACGAGGGTTAGGTATGGTTTCATCCTTTTGCACGTGCAAATGGCGAAACGCGTTATAATTCTAATGTAATTTCAATTTCACCATTCTAGGTGGGTTCTTACACCAGGAAAACATACAATTAATTCCAAAAAGAGCTGTGTTTGTGAAACGCAATGCCCCCTACTGCGCTTTGAAGCCGCACAGCAGCTACTTTAGAGAAACGTCTTAAGTCCAAGGCCCGTAACTTCGTCAAATATCAATGGACCGGATCGAAACTCAAACTTGTTCTGTAAGTCATGTAGTTAGACTCAAATACCTAAACCAGGTCAGTATCTGAAAGCGTTTTTTTGAAAATATTCTGATTTTTTTTTTACTCTAAATGAAATGTATAAGTCCAAGGCCCTTAACTTCGTCAAAATTAATGAACCGGAACGAAACTCAAACTTGATCTGTAAATCATGTAAGGAGACTTACTCACCATAATTCAGGCAAATATCTGCAGACTTTTAGGGAAAAAATCCGGAAAACGGTTATTTTAGAGAAAATGTCTAAGTCCAAGGCCCGTAACTTCGCCGGAAATCAATGGCCCGGATCAACACTCGAACTTGATCTGTAAGTCCTGCAGGTTGACTCACTTACCAAAAATCAGGTAAATATCTAAAAGCGTTTAGAAAAAAACACTCCCGAAACGGTTTTACTTTGCACGTTGTTATTTTTTTACGTTTTACGATTTTGAGAATTTGACTTTTGGAGTGATGTTTTTTTATTTGTCAAGTTTGATAATTTTGGGCTGCAAATTCCTTTTTAATTTACAGAAAGTGTTATACAGTCAAACCTGTCCCAGAGACCACCTTTTAATAGAGACCACTTGTCCATAAATACCACAACGATTTCCTCCCAATCCTTTCAATTCCTTTCAATCGACCCTACGATTAAAGACCACCTGTAAACAAAGACCACAACGACCAAATCCCTTGAGTGGTCTTTATTGACAGGTTAGACTGTATATGTGTTGAAATATTCTTAGTCCAATTTTTAACAAAATCCGTTCAGAAATAAGGGAGTTATATTGATTTGAATACGTGTTGCGTTAGAAAAGTCTCCAAGTGTATGTCATAATTTACATGAGAAAGTCATTTTTGGACGCGTTAATCTAAACTAATCACATGTGTGGACAACTATTTTACGTCACAAGCGTTATACCTTGGCACGCTTAAATGACTAGTTTAAGCTAGTCTGACGTCAGCCGCTAGGTTGTTTAACGTCTATGGGTAGTTAACAAAATGTTTTGTTACATATTAACATTTAATAAAATGTTTTCATGTATCAAGCGATACTTAGAGATTCATTTCAATAAAATGTTTTTAATAAATATTTATTTTTAAAAATGCAGTCCGTACAGGCTAATGATTGACGACACTTTCCGACTGATCTAAATTTTCGTTTACATAAAACTTCTTTTCAAAATTCCTTAAAAGCGGAAAGTACCATCATTGATAAGACTGTGAAGACTGCACGGGCTAATCTGGGACGACTCTTTACGCACAAACATTAATCCTCGTTTCCCCCAGAACACGGCTTATTATTGTTTCACTTCACTCTCCGAAAGATTTATCCTCCGTTAAAGGCTTGAATTTAAGGCTTTGAGTACAAAATTATATTTATATACAATTACTTCAAGTAATGTCTCATATTATTCCAGAATTGTGCGCGTCGCAAACTGCCGGTCATTTTCCTGACCCTCTGGCCGGTTAACCTATTCCGATCAGCTCATCGGTTAAGTTATAAAAAAAACTTGCTGTCTCCATTTACAATGAAGGCTACGGGAGCCACAATCAGCCATTGTCAGGCCCCTATAGCTACAACGTGCTTCCGGAACCTACGGCGCATGTTGGGGGTCAAGTTGACGTTTATTTGCTTGGTATTGGTGTCGCTATTTGGCGTTGCGTTCAAATACAACAACATCGCCACCATACAGACCTACCGGCGGCTCAACATTCAAGGGTATGAGACTGAACACGGCTTGGTGAGTGTCTTCCGGTCATTGAAGACTGACGAATCAGCGAAACGGATGTCAGTGCTATTTAATGTTACGCGAAACGCTAATAAATTGACTTACCCATCGGTTAGTGAGCAACCACAGTTCAATAACAACATCTATGTAGCTGATTCGATAGCAAACAGTTTAAAATCAGTCGTGGTAAAAGCCACTGAGCCAAAGTTCCATAGACGTATTGATGTAACTGATTTGAAAGTCGAAGATTTTAAAACAGCCATGGTCAAAACCACTAATTCGCATCCAAATGAAAAGCTAACAGATGACATAACAAAAGTTAATCAAACGGACCGGAGTGTCCTCTACACTGACCGCCGGGTCACTCTGACGATGTCGGAAATCTCGCGGATAGGGTCCAAGCTTCCCGGCAACCTGACGAGTCTGCAGCCACTCGGCCCTGGGGTGAAGGAGAGCCCAGAGTTTCCGGAGATGCCGGACCCGTGCACAGTGCAAAACCGGTTTACGGGTGTGGAGGATATCCTTTGTATTGTAAGGCTTACAGTATGTTTGTTTCACATTACCTGACCTACCCTAACATGTCTCTCCCCTAAAATATTTATTGAGTTTGTCAGTAACCTTTACCACTCTTATTTTGCAATATAAACACTCGCTACAACCCGCATATTTATTTTGCAATGCATACACTCGCGCAACAATCCCCTTCCTTATTTTGCAATATATACACTCGCCGACCTTTATTTTGCAATACTTACTATATCCAACCCTTACTTTGCATTACGTACTCTCGTCGCCGCTAATTGTGCAAGCTACAAAAGTATTCACTTAATATATCGTATATTGCAGAAACCCCCAACGTTCCTCCCGGATTACAAGAACCCCTGCTGGCATGAAGACACCGTGTTCCGCTGCTTTCCATACTTCCATCTGATAGGGGTCTGCAAGAGCGGCACTTCCGACTTATTCAACCGTCTGCTCACGCACCCGGATATCATCCCGAACGGTGGAATTGGCGGGAAAGAAATCTGGTACTGGTCGTGGAGGCGACTTGACATAAGTAAGTCACGATTGCGATGTTTAGATGTACGATTAAACATGTTGAAGAAAATATAAGTTAGAAAGTATATAAAACTTAAGTCCATTAAGTAAAAGACTGTCTTCAGAACTTTGAAGCAAATATAAGTAGATAAGTTTATAAACTCAACAGTGCATTAAGTAAAGACCGTCTTCAAACACAATTTCTCTTAAATTTAAATATGTTAATATCGATCATTAAATATTTCTGAGCAAATTAGTTTTGGTTTAATTTCGATTAATGAGTATGATATAGTAAATCGTATTAGTGGTATGCGTGTATAACTCTATATTAATGTACAAAGACAATAATAGGCTCCACTTTTCTTACAAACATACTATACCCAAACTCCACGGTAAAGTACTGTTGACATGTTTTATACGAAATTAAATACCACAAAATGTAATACCCCCGGTACTTGCAAATGACTTCACCCAGCCCAATTTCACTATGTCTTTATAGTTTATACCCAAATGTCCATGATTCCCAATATTGTAAGTTATAACACTTTCACTCGGATAACCCATAATTTAGTGTTTGTTAACCACTGGTTTTAATTTTTAGTGGAAGTAAATGGCACGATCAATCCGGGAATGACCTTGAAGGACTTTACAAATCTGTTCCCGTCTTCCGGACTTCAAGCCACAGATACCACTGGCAAACATAACAAAATTACTGGTTCGTTTATTAAAATTGTGTGCGTGTGCGTTTGTTCACGGATGCACTTGTTCACTAATTTACTCAAATAAAGTCATTCCATAATTGGCGGGCGTTGACCGATTATACATATGAGTTTTCTGGCGTACAATTAGACATACCTATGCAACTCAAAATTGTTCTTCCTGCGTCATCTATTTTCGCGATGCAGTCTAGTTTACCTTTTTAACAACATTAACACTTCGACAAGTGATATATCACATGTATATGCATACCTTCAGCAAACATTTGACAAGAAAGTCATTATTTTGTAGCGACTTGTACTTTATTTTCTTGCATCATATGTTTTCGGCGGCAAAAATACGATTTTAGCTCTAGTTTGTTATGCTTCCTGTTTCCTTTTACCCGGCCTTAAGGTAGTGAGCCGTAGACTGGTTCACTACAAATCGCGATAACTTTTTACAAACACAATTTTGGACAACATAACCCATTTAAAATGTATTGTCTGAATCCCGATTTTTTTTCAAATGTATTTTCTTTGATCTATTCGATATTTTATTGTAATAATTTATTCATTCGTCCTTCAACCACCACAAATTGTAGGTCATGGTGACCCGATGGACTTCTGGGACCGCTTTCTAGATAGAAACACGCCGCAGAACACGCCCGGTGCCGAGGAGCTGCTATGGACGACGCCGTACGCCATCCGCCATGTGAACCCCGACGTCAAGCTGCTTCTCATGTTGCGGGATCCCGTCGACAGGTAGCGTTGCCTAGTGTGAGCTCTCGTATCAGTCAAAATATGAGCTTGACGTCCGCATAGTGCACCTTTCTTTCCTAAAAGGCGGTCAAAGACGCGCAAATAAGAATTTATTGAGTAATACCCGACTTTTTTCTACTTTTAATAGACCGCTTATTTCGTTGACACATCCCTTCAACGGACGGAAAACGCACTATTTACGTCTTATAACTGTTACTCGATCGGTGACCAGTTTGCCCAGATGTCCCATGTTGTCCAATGCATGGTTGCCATGTCTACACGCATATGATGAAATATTTACTTTTTAATGTACAGAAACACTTTATCTTGTAATTACATTTTCGCCAAAATACAAAACCTGTTTTTGATATTATTCAATTGAGTCATATGTATTATTATTTAAATATATGTATAACGATTACCACGTAAAGACCTAGTTATTTGACGATTACCACCATATGACGGAATTGATACGAATTTCCAGGTTGTATTCTCACTATTTCCATGGGGGCTACGGCACCTCGGCACAGTCCTTCCATGAACATGTGGTGATCGCCATTGAAAAATGGAACGCCTGCACGAGCTCCCATAGCATTCGTCACTGCATGTACGATCAGCCCTTCGGCAAAACCCTTCCGGTAATACTAGTTTCATCTCGCTAATAAAACGTGGGCCCATTGATTCTTGAACATTTTGTATAATGCTATAAAGCATATTCTTGAAATATTTGTAATTTTTAAAGTCTTATTTAATTTAAATGATGGCGGAAGTATCTGACTGTTTCAGTCGTGTGTATAAATGTAGGAAACAAGAACCCATCCCACCCTACCCCCCCGCCCCCAATAAAAAAACAACAACAATAAAAGTCGCGCGAAAATGATTGTGAATAAATTATTTGTAATTTTTAAAGTCTTATTTTATTTAAATGNAATAAAAAAAAACAACAACAATAAAAGTCGCGCGAAAATGATTGTGAATAAATTATTTGTTTCAACGATTTCTTGTACAGGTGCCGATCTACACGAGTTTCTATATCGTGCACCTGTTCGAATGGCTGAAGGTGTTTCCCCGGGAACAGATTTTGATTTTCCGGAACGAGGACTACACGGCGCACATGAATTCCACACTTAAGGAAATTTTCCGCTTCTTAGACGTCGGTAAGTGATCGAATGTGGTGCACACCAACATTGACGTTAATATGCTAATCTAAAAGGTTAGGTCTATAGTCTGATATTGTCATACCGGTATATCTTCAGCCGACTTCGCTTGTAATCCAATATATAGCTGTTAATAAAATAATTTATTTTTAATTCAGTTTGTATTAATCTTCAACCAATGTTCGTTGTAAGTGTTCCAATTTATTGTGGGTATTTTAATAATTGTTGTAACACGATATACCGGTAGTCAGTTTTTAAGAATGTAGTGTATGATTGTATGTGGTTAATAGGGAAATATCAGTGATTTTAAAGTATAATCCAATGTTTAAAACATTGAAAAATAACAGTGAAAATTATCGATATGTTTCACTGTTTAACTGTGAAAGTACGTCAATACGTGATTATTGCAGCAAAATTCGCCCGCTGAACTCTTGTATAATGTTAACAAACGGTGGCTAAGCATACAATAAAAAAATATTGTTGGTTTTAGGTATATTATCGAACAAACAAATATCATCTATATCATTTGGTTTACTTAACCCAACATGATGTCAAGTTGACCCAGCATAATGTCAACTAACCAAACATATCAATGTCTCTCAACAAAAGGCAGTTTTGGCGTTCAATCTCAAAGCCCTGGTTGAAATGCTTGTGAACAGTATCGTTTAGTGACAGCTTGTATTTTGTTTAAAGAAAGATGCCTACCTACCGCAAACGTTCATAGTGTGACGTGCAAGGGAACTAAAGGTCATGATAATTATTGATCACAGACGTGAAACAAAAGCATGACTTTGGAAAACTAAAGATGAAAAATATGAGAAGTTTATCTTATGTGTGACATCTGTTCATTTATTTATTTTGTGAAATTTGACCGGTATGTGTGTGACGCTGAGACACAATCTGTTTACATGTGTAATTTATACTTGCACGTAAATATTGTAGAGTGATTTTCGTGGCATAAGATGTCGTAAAATAACACAAATAATTCATGTACATGTATACTGATTAAGAACATGTGACGCTGAAACAATTTATGTTCAAGACACTTTTCAAAAATTTCTTTGACAAATAGTTCCCTTTAATGACCCATTTTGAAAACCAATGTCTCCGCATGGCAAACTCTCTGAAACAGTTCTCTTGAATGTTTGTATTTGAAACCGTCCCTGTGTAAATTGACTATTTCAGACGTCCCAAACGACAGCATTCTTGCGAAGATGACAGACATGGCGCCCTTCTACGTGTCGGAGAAGCGGAAGTCGGCCGGGAACATACTTCCGGAAACAAAGCGTCTCCTGGTGGAGCTCTATCGGCCCTACACCCAGCAGCTCGCGGCGTTCCTTGGAGACGAGAGATTCGCGTGGCAAGACGCATCGTTTGCCGCCATATAGACCGACCGTATACTGCGTGGAATACATTCAGTATAGCTCATGGGATAATATCCGTCCACTTCGTGGGATACATTCAGTATAGCTCATGGGATATTATCCATCCACTTCGTGGGATACATTCAGTATAGCTCATGGGATAATATCCATCCACTTCGTGGGATACATTCAGTATAGCTCATGGGATAACATCCATCCACTTTGTGGGATACATTCAGTATAGCTCATGGGATAATATCCATCCACTTCGTGGGATACAGTCGGCGTATCCATACTCCGCTTGAGATACAGTCACTTAAACTCACGGAATTCTATTCACATACCGCGCGGTACATTGTCGACATTGTCCCTTGGCTGTTATTCATACACCACGTGGGATACAGTCAGCCCAGCTCGCGGGATACTAACCACATTTCGCTTGAGATACGTCCTGCATAGTTCGTGAGATACCATCCGTATACCGAGTTGGATACAGTTGACATAGCTCGCTGGATACTATCCATATGTTGCTTGTGATAACTTCTGCATAGCTCGTAGGAGACTGTCCATATCCCGATCGGGATACTATCGGTAAAGCCCGTGGGACACTATCCATACACCGCGACGGATGCTGTCAGCGTAGCTCGTGGGATACTATCCATTTGCCGCTTGGGATAGTACGTTCGGCATAGCCCGTGGGGGACTGTCCATACGCTGAATGGGATACAGTCGATATAGCTCGTGGGATACTATCCATACACAACGACTGATACTGTCAGCCAAGACCGTTGGATACTAGTCATGTACCGTGTGGGATCCAGTCGGAAGAGTTGTGGGATACTATCCATAAACCGCGTGGTATCCAGTCTTCATAGTCGTGGGATACTAGTCTTATACCGCATAGGAACAGTTTATGTAAATCGTGGGATTTTACCAGTATAGCCCATGAAATGGCCATTGTTGTTAGATTCGTGAATATTTCGTTGATCATTGTTTATTTTGTATATCATATACTCATTCATCTAGAAAATGCTTCAGGGGTCTAGCCCATGCTTTTACTCAAATCATCTATAAATGAAATTTTTACTTATTTATGTGTGTAATTGCTGGAAATATTTATACGTGTACTTATACAGATTGTGATATTTTTGTATTAGATAGACAATCTACTATTGATTGTGTGATGTTACCATATGAAACTGTGTGTACCATCATCGTTTCTAGCTTTATCGCATTTATCAGCTGAGCGCCTGCTCAGTCGAGAGAGCCAGTGTCGGTCAACATGTTCGTTGATTTTTGAGGTTCTACGGACTTGACGCGATAAGTTGTACATCTTTATATAAAAAAAAATCGAATGTTCTGTGTAAACAATTTAAAGCGGGACTGTACGATTTTTACATGTGTTAAATTGTAATATATTGATTAAATTATGTTACGATGACTCAAAATAGGCAATACAAATAATACTTTGAAGACGAATTTCATAAAATGCAGCAAAGACAAGTAAGCGCTGGTTAAAGCCGATGCCGACACTTTTACTCGTATTTGTAAGGAAACCAAATTTGTGTCGTATGAACGATTCTGCACTAAAACTAAATTTAGATTCACATTGTACATGTATTATATATATGCTGGCGAATTCGGCTGGAAGCCAATTTCAATTTTAGATTTAAATATCTGGCTTATTTCGCATTTTTCGACACATGTTCTTCTTAACTTTTATTTTAATTTATATTGAAATATATGTATACTAATTTTTAATACATTTTATAAAAATTCATAAATATTTGACAAAATCGTACAGTCCCGCTTTAAGGCAGATCGTAATTAATTTGATTAGCAAAGTTTCTTTCGTTTAAACTTTATAACTTTTTTTTTTATTTCATTTATTTGTGCAAAATGTTGAATTGATAAAAGTCGTAATGTATGTAATTTGTAAATATTAAGTGGAATTCTTAATTGCGATAGTCTCTTATAATTCCAATATGGAATGGCAATATACATTTGACAATGTGTAAATATTTGTAATATAATTACCATGAATGTATATTGATGAGACTTAAATAAAGATATACTACTATGAACGCACAGTACCCAACAGTGATGACCGACACATATATGTCGCGTTCTGAGAAAACTGGGCAAATGGCTTGTGCGTAAATTGTCATCCCAGATAAGCCTGTGCAGTCCGCACAGGCTAATCAGGGACGACAATTTCCGCTTTATGTAACTTTTCGTTTAAATGATGTCTCTTCTTAACGAAAATCCAGTTTAGGCGGAAAGTGTCGTCCCGGATTAGCATGTGTGGACTGCACTGACTCATCTGGGACGACACTTTACGCACATGCATTATGCCCAGTTTTGTCAGAACACGACACATATATGCACAACATGCACATGTGATGTCCGACCGATATGGGCACAATTCGCAACTGTGAATATACCCATATACACACACTATGCACACGCACATATCTAAGAATATACGCAAAATATTAAACTATGATATCCAGCCCATATACGCACAATAAGCAACTGTGATGTCCAACCAATATATGCATTATTGTTGTCCGCAATTGTGATTTTTTTTTATTTACGCGTACAGAATGAACATTCTCATGTAAATGATTACATACATCTTATATCAATACATCGAATGTTAATACCATTTATTTAATGAATACCAAACTGCCTAATCAAACAAGTTTAAATATAATCATCATTATAAACATTTAAACAAAAAAATTAAAGCTTACCTTTTTATTTAGTAACAATTAAATGCGCAATTAATCGTTATTTTGAAGTGTTTTGTTTGTCCCGATTACAGTAATTAATTAACTGTCGCTTTTAATCTTATACATAACGTTTCCGAGATTTAACCAAACACGAAGCAAATGTTTGTCAGCTTATATATATGTATTGTAATGAATAATGAAATTATTAAAAATTAAAAACTAGTTACACATTAACAAGTATAAGTTTAAATTAAACAAACATGCAGTAATGAGATTGAAATCCATTCATCAATAACCGACGATCCTTTTTATCTGAGTTAACTGGACTTAACAAATGAAGCTTTATAATTTGAGTTTCTGTGTTTGCCCTACATTTGTATTGCTATATCAACCATATGAGTATTAGACCAATACCCGTTATTCTATTGAAAAACGGCCTAGTTTTGAATGAGGAATATGTCCTCTGTCAGTTTCGATTGCATTTACTGATTTATAGGACCAATGGTCTCGCTGATTCGTCTATTAATACACAAAATCGTGATCGGGTAAGGTTTTGGATTTAATAGTCTTATTTATAAGACGTGCAAAGAATTAGAGATACTTTTTATATGGGCTAAATGCGTTGCTCCAAATATTACCCATATACAAAGTAGCTGAATATTTGAGAGCGTCAACAAGTTGGACTAGTATTGGATGGGCGTGCAACATTTAATCTTGATGAACTAAACCATGTAAGAATACCTGTATCACACGAGTATCGTTGTGACTTCTTAACACTAGGCTAACCAACTATCAATTGATGATGGATGATGGTGATTTCAAATGCGTAATTTTGAACTACTTTTTCTTGTGACTTGTAGTTCATATTGTGACGAGTTCATATTTTATTTACAAGTTTTCCAAAATATATAATTGTAAAGTGTGTGTCACAAAGACGAATAATATATCCCGTTGCTGGATTACACTGCATCATAGTTTTCCATCCTCTTAACTCATGTTTTGTTAAAAATATTAATTTAAAAAGACAATCCAGCTTTGACATTTTTGCGTTCATACATAAAGCGTGCTGTTTATTTTTATATGTATGGGATGCACTCAATGTATTTTCTTACTAGTCTTTGACACACTTTCTGTTATGAATTTCATTATTGTGTTTGAGGTGGAAATCAACGAAATGCCACTTGTATTACCCATATTTTAACAATACACAATAAAATCATTATACATACAATATGCTCTTTTGCAGTCCAATCCATAATTAGCGCGTGTGAATACCGACCCATATCCGTACTATATGCACCTACCTGTACCATATTCGCGCAATACCCACAGGTGAAGTCCGACCCATATACGCACAATACGCACATGTGAAGTCCGACCCATATACGCACACTACGCAAATGTAATGAACGAACCATATTCACGCAATACCCACAGGTGAAGTCCGACCCATATTCGCGCAATACCCACAGGTGAAGTCCGACCCATATACGCACAATAAGCACATGTGAAGTCCGATCCATATACGCACAATACACAAATGTAATGAACGAACCATATATGAACAATATCATTTCTACAACTTATTGTATATGGTGTACGTGAAGTAACGGCTATCTGCAGTTCTGTTTATTGGTGGTAATCATCTTCCATAATTGACTAAATCTGTGTAGGCAATCGGAAAAGTGTCTTACTTTCTTGAACAAGCGAACCCTTTTTAGATCAACCTATTCGGTACCACTGCCCTATTTTTGTAACATCAACATTTACAAAACCAATATGCAAAACGTTTAATCGACATATGTGTGGCGTTCTGAGAAAACTGGGCAAAATGCTTGTGCGTTAAGTGTCATCCCAGATAAGCCTGTGCAGTCCGCACAGGCTAATCCGGGACGACACTTTCCGCCTAAACTGGATTTTCGCTAAGAAGAGGCATCATTTAAACGAAAAAATGCATAAAAGCGGAAATTGTCGTCCCTGATTAGCCTGTGCGGACTGCACAGGCTCATCTGAGATTACAATTTACGCAC
This sequence comes from Dreissena rostriformis, assembly GCA_007657795.1. Taxonomy (NCBI): domain Eukaryota; kingdom Metazoa; phylum Mollusca; class Bivalvia; order Myida; family Dreissenidae; genus Dreissena; species Dreissena rostriformis. Next base: position 21,949 of record VMBQ01005223.1, read on the forward strand.
AAGCATTTTGCACAGTTTTCTCAGAACACGACACTTATCTTGCATAACGATATTGGTGATTTTTTTTTAAATACGACAATGAATGACATACTCTTTGGGATCTACTAAAATGCGGGAATATTGATATTTTTGCCATATTTTATTTTTTCCACTTTATTTCTAGTCTATATAAATGAATTATACATACATTTGTTTGATGATTATACCATTTTTTTTAAATCGTTAATTCGCCAAACGAAATTGCAACCTATTAAATCAGACATTGATAAAATGTTAACCTGGGCTGATAAATTGTTACTATGCTGTAACCCTCAAAATCCGAATCTATGTTAATATCTCGCAAAAAATAAATAAACCATATCATACATAATTGACTGTGCAGAATGTTAATATACCAATGGTTAATGTCCTTTAACATTAAGTGTATTTATATCCAATTACTGTACATGGCATGTACATATACTTTTTACAAAGGAAAAAGCATAGACGCATAGACGAACATTTATGTAATGCGTCGATTACAAATAATGCTCGATAGAACAACTCCCTGGAAATATATTTTTCGTTTACAACACTAATTCCTGAGTACTCGTATGCTGTTTTGATCATTGTACACAAAATGAAAAATATAAGTCAACTCAGACGATAACATAAATAAATATCAATGTATAAAATGAATTCTAGCAAAAAAAAAACTATTAAGAATCCCATTTGCCTGTAACAGTTGGTTCATGTAGCAATTACTTGCTTATAAATTCGTCACATATCCAAATTATTCAAGCCGTAACACTACTGCATTCTTAATCGTGCCTACCATCTACTAAATGGAATAATTTTCGGATGACGCCAACAATCCTGAAATCGGTTTATTCTTTCAAAAGGCTTACATATATAAATTACATGGAAACCGTGTAAATATGCAACCTTATTGCAATAATGTAAACATCATTTTCAAAACCAACTCATATATGTTGAAACATAGATAAACATTTGTACAGACAATCTCAAAATGTATCCGAAATATACATGGCATTTCACTGCAGTATCTTTTTTAAAACATAGGTTGTAAGATAAAAAAAAACTGCAATAAAAATAATTAAGGATATGTAAATGTCTGTTCGAGCAGTCTGGTGTGGAGCTACCCTTTCCGCTAATGACACCATGGAATCTTGCGTGACTTTATAGCGGACAGGGTAGCTCCTGACCAGACTGCGCAGGCCGCATATTGTAGAAGGCCAATTTTCGCATTACGCGGGTCATTTGGGAAGCCATAGACCAATAAATGCACGCGCAACTAACACATGTGACATAGTACACATGCAACATGTACCAAACTACGACAGATAATGCAACATTCAAACTGCTTAAATATGACACAGATAAAATTTACGTTTAAATACGAACGTTATTAAAATTACATTACACATAAAGTACATTTATCAATATCTAAACATAAATTACAAATGGAGCAGGCAATACAAGTATATTATATCTGACTAGCACAAATAATGCATGTTCAATAATGTGTCTCCTTATGTATTGCAACACAATAATTCCAATAAAAAACGGAATCGAATTATATTATGCAAATAATTGTATAGAGAATGGCAACACCAATACTATGTACAGTTAACCCATTTATGCCTAGTTGACTCCCCCATCCTTCTAAATTGGATCAATTTATTTCCAAAATTAGGGATGTCTAGTTTATTTATTTCTATATTTAGAATATTTCTTACCGAAATTCCTTTTAGCAAACAGCGCAGACCCTGATGAGACGCCGCATCATGCGGCGTCTCATCTGGGTCTACGCTGTTTGCCAAGGCCTTTTTTCTAGACGCTAGGCATAAATGGGTTAAATTCTATAACGTTTCTTTCCCTTGAATTGAATTCGTAGGGTTCTATTATGGCCTTTAATACATGTGATACGCTCTCTTGGAAACCGTGCTTAATGCATTTGGCTGAAGTGACGTCACAGATAAGTCTGTGCAGTCGACATTTCCGCTTTCATAGAATTTCTCGTTTTAAGGAAGTGTCTCCTAAATTTCTAAATGGAATTCGAGTACAGGCGGAAAGTGTCACCCCTATGAAGCCAGTGTGGATTGCATGGGCTAATCTGGGACGATACCGTACGCTCCTGCATTTAGCCCGGTTTTTCCAGAGCGCGGCTCATTGGTATGTTTACAAAGTTTACACAGTCAACTGTTTATTAATTCAATTCACAACCCCTAGATCAATCGAAACACAGTTAACGCAGTCAATATGAAATAAATATCGAAATGTTTGAAAAAAAAACAAAAGTAAAAACAGGCAAATACAGCTACATCTACTGGAAACCCGACCTCGGTGAACCAAATTACGGCACTTGACTAGGTTTCGGTGAACACTCCGTACTTTTGTTGCGTTGACCCATCAATATAGTCACTGCATGTCATGAACACAACACATTGGTATCAATACTTTCCCACTTTTTTACTTACACTATACACATAATGATACACCCCTCAATTATCTCGTTAATTATCACAGTCAGTTTCATAATTCTTTATCACAGTCTATATCAGCCACTAGCCACTGGTAGTATCGTAAGTTCGGGAAAACTTACGCCACCGGGAGGACTATTTTAACACAATAACGTGTGTTTATAGAAACGCTCTATTGTTGACATTTATTATTCGCGATCTCGTGCACATCAAATGTACTCGTAAACATGAAAACGTGAGAGCATTTTGAATGTATTCCACTAGATGCTTGGAATGTATTTTACATTGAATATATCCCGTTATGTACAGTAACAGTGACCCGCGAGGTATGCTGACTGCAACCCTCGCCTTATATATGAATAGAACCCCAAGCGCTATGCTGGCTATATCCTATTGGCTTTAGGGATAGTATACAAAGAGTAATCCTAACTGTATTCCGCTCGGTATATATTTTATAGTAACCCACGAGCTATGTCAAAGTCGGCTGAAGATGCATATCGAAGCAGACTTTAAACCGCAACTTTAACTTTAACTTAAACTTTAACCCACGAGCTATGCTCCCTGTGTCTACTGCGGTTAATGGTTACTAGCGCACGGTCTAACGATGCGTCGCGCAATGCGAATCGCTCGTCCCCGAGGAAAGTCGCGAGCTGCTCGTTGCAAGGCCGATAGAGCTACACCAGAAGGCGCTTGGTATCCGGTAGCATGGACCCGGCCGACTTCCGCTTCATTGGTCGCGCCACGCGAATCTGTCGTCCCCGAGAAAAGTCGCGAGCTGCTCGTTGTAAGGCCGATAGAGCTCCACTAGAAGGCGCTTGGTTTCCGGTAGCATGGGCCCGGCCGACTTCCGCTTCTTCGTCTCGTAAAATGGGGCAATGTTTGTCATCTGCGTGAGAATCCGGTCGCTGGGGATGTCTGGAATGGTCAATGTACATGTGGTCAGTTTTAAAGTTGCAAATTTAAGTGATCTTTTTCGATGAATTCGGCATTTTAGAGATATTGGTTTTTAAATTGTTAACAAAACGGGAACTTTTTCCGAATATTAGATTTTCTATTTGTTTATTTACTACAAATTACCACGTTTCCCGTGTTGATATTCACTGAACATGTACATTACTTATTTATAAGTTAAACATGTTCTTTAGATGAATGATTAGTTTATTTAGTAAACAACTACATAATTATGTATGTATACGTATATGCGAAAGTATTAATCATGCAGATATAAGAATGAAGAAACGTAAAAAAAACGACAAAATTTCACAAAATAAAGTAGTGTACAGCGGTCAAAGATTCAATGAAAGGCTCGTATTGTTCATGAATATAGCAAATTTCTTAAAGTCAAGCACTCTCGAACACGAACCGACGTCTAAGAAGCGGAAGATGTCAATTAGGGTTGTTCTTATGTCCACCGTGTAGTCTTCGTTCCGGAAAATCAATATCTGTTCCCGGGGAAACACCTTTAGCCACTCCAACAGGTGCACGAGGTAGAAACTCGTGTAGATCGGTGCCTGCAGTAAGCAAAGACCAACGATTTAATTCGAAAACATTTTCGCGCGCTTTCTCAACGTTTGCGTGGAGATTGGACTGGTTCTTAGTATAGCTCATCAAATCAATGCCGTCACTACAAATTATTGATGACGAACGATTAAACGTTATTTCTAATTACATATGATTTTAATGAGTGGTTTAAAAAAAAAATTGTATTTCGTTTTTGTTATCATTTGTTAGTGTAAACGGTGTATTAAAATGACCATTTTATGTTGAAAGCTGTATTAACTTCATCGTGATAGGATGAGGTCTGTCAACGGAATACGGAATCTTGCTAAATATTTTCGAATATTTCCGTTAAACACCAACGAGTGTCACACGTTTTTTTTGTCGCCATCATTTAGCAAAAATTAGAATGGAAGAATTGAACATATTTAAAGAAAAGTACACTTTTGTAGCATTATACTAAATTTTCATGTAAGTAGATCCGTTTTTTAGCAATTTGTTAACATACTTGTCTTACCGGAAGGGTTTTGCCGAAGGGCTGATCGTAAATGCAGTGACGAATGCTATGAGAGCTTGTGCAGGCGTTCCATCGTTCAATGGCGGTCACGACGTGTTCATGGAAGGACTGTGCCGAGGTACCGTAGGCGCCATGGAAATAATGAGAATACAACCTGAAAAGTCGGATTCAAACCCAGTATATGGTTGCAATTGCAAATAATTAGGCTTATACTCGTTATTAATCTCTTTTTATTCCATTGTTAACAGGTATCAATTTAAAACATTAAATGATGAGCCTCAAAAAAGGTCTACATCTGTGAACATCAATTTAACCGTCGAATAACGCTACCTGTCGACGGGATCCCGCAGCATGAGAAGCAGCTTGACGTTCGGGTTCACGTGGCGGATGGCGTACGGCGTCGTCCACAGCAGCTCCTCTGCACCGGGCGTGTTCTGCGGCGTGTTGCTATCCCGGAAGCGGTCCCAGAAGTCCATCGGGTCACCGTGACCTAGAAGCACGTGGGAAATGTCAAAGTCGGTCAATGACAAAACCTGCACTAATACTTGTAATCCGCATCGCGACAAGTTTCGAAAACCCCATGTTATTCGTGAGTTCACACAACGCATACCCATATAATTCACAAATGATAGTTTCATAAAAAATACGGTTGATACCGTATGTGATTTTGAAAGGATTTAAATTCGTGTCAGGTTTGTTTGTAGCCACAGATAATTGGGATTTTCCAAAAGCTAGCATATTCCGAAGTAATTTTATTTTTATTGCAAACCGCTATTATTTATATAACTTTTTTTTTCCGCGTGTTTTGTTCAAAATACACAATTCAGGGTTCCCAGCTTTTTGTATGAACAAAATTCCTTGATTTTTCCCCGATGGAAATTAAAAATTCCAGGATCATAATTTCGACCTATTTCTTGTTTTAAACTGTGGGCCGTTTTCGTTCTATTTTTTTTAATTCCCTGATTTTTCCCTGATTTCAGGCACTTTTCCCAAATTCCCTGATTTTTCCCTGACTGGAAAAAGTGAAAGTCTTTTTCCAGGTTTTCCCTGATTTCCTGGTTGGCTGGGAACCCTGCAATTTTATTCCTGTTCGTTATGTTATGGACATCACCATGTATGTGCGTCATCAAGAACAATGAAGTTGACGTTAAAATGCCATTCATAAATGATATGGCATGAAATATTATGTTATTTAGATTGTGAGCGGACCAAATTGGAATCCGTGAAAAAAGCAAGATAAAGCGCATCAATAAACGAACCAGTGATTTTGTTGTGTATGCCATTGACATCTCTGGTCTGCAGTTTGGAAGTAAAGAACTGGTTGGTGAACTCTTTCAAGGTCATTCCCATCTTGAACCTTCTGAATCTACCCGCTGTAAACCACGTGAAACAGGGGTTAAGAAACAATAAATTACACACGCGTTATGGCCTTTTCTTGTTTAAGTATTTCTTTCTATGTGGGTAAACGTGTACATTAGTAGTGAGAATTGTTAATATATGTGTTGAAAATTGCGTGGGTTTTTATATGGAATACGACATACGTAAAGTAATTTTCAATGGAATGCGTGCATATTAAGTTGTCGGGAACAAAACAAGTTCGTTGCATTGAAAATCAACATAGTGTAATAAAAAGCAACACTTCTTTTACACTAACGTTCACATCAATAGCTTTAAAACGAAATTAATATGCTCAGGAATTGTTTTTCAATATTAAAATCTCATTTATCAGAAAATAGCTTTTAAAGAATGTTTCACTTTATAAAACGATTTGCTTCAAATTTGCATTCTTACGTCTCGAAATCGCGGCCATAACTTACTTATTTCTAATCGCCTCCACGACCAGTACCAGATTTCTTTCCCAAAAGTGCCCCTGTTCGGTATGATATCCGGGTGTACATGCAGACGCTTGAATAAGTCGGAAGTGGCGCTCTTGCACATCCCGATCAGGTGGAAGTATGGGAGGCAGCGGAACATATGGCCATCTTGCCAACAGGGGTTCTTGTATTCCGGCAGGAATTTCGGAGGTTTCTGCAAATGACATACCACAAGATAAAGGATGCAGACAGTACGTACTGCGACTTGATAATAACTGTTTTTTTCAATAGAACGTAATTTAAAAAAATGGTGCGGGGGATGAGGGTAAGGGGGCGGGGCGGGCGAGCATATTGAGAACTAAGAGATCACGATACGGGCAAACTATGGCGTTACGATATCACGTATCGTCAAATATGGCATGACGATATTATGTATTGCAAATTCATGGCAGGAAAAAACATTGCCAAAAAAGAACTGACGATTCTTCACATGCCAAACTAATAATTGACGTGAATTCATATTCATGAATATGTCGTAACTGGTATTTTAATTGCAAAAAAGGTAATTATAATAAATAAAGCAAAAAATGGCGTGACGTGTACTTATACAAAACAATTAATAAAAGACTGGATCATTTCCCGCTGATTCAATACGCTTTCAATGTTCGGTTGTGCATGAATGACTTTAGGGTGTTTGTACATCAAGGGACCAATCTTAAAAGTATTTAGGGTGATTCATCCTGTTTTTGTGTGTTAACTGACAAATTCATTTGATTTTCTTTAGTCGGGGCTATGAACCGGAAACAAACAAACGCCATGTAAGCCTTACCATACAGAGGATGTCTTCCACACCCGTCATCCGGTTGGGCCTTGTGCAGGGGTCCGGCATCCCCGGAAACTCTCGGCTCTCCTTCACCCCAGGGCCGAGGGGCTGCAGACTCGTCAGGGTGCCTGGGAGCTTAATCTGCGATATGTCCGTCATACTTACAAGACGTTCTGCTTTAGGGACATTCAGGTCTGTTGAAATTACTTGTGTTATGGCGTCTGCTTGCTTTTCGTTTTTGGGTGCTTGAGTAGTTTTGAACATGCTGGTAAGATTCTTCCGTGTCTGCGATATATACACCATCGGCATAGCAACAAGACGTTCTGCTTTAGGGACACTCCGGTCTGTTGGACTAACTTGTGTTATGGCGCCTGTTTGCTTTTCATTTTGGGTTGCTTGAGTGGTTTTTACCATGCCTGTGTTAAACCCGTTTGGTATCGAATCGGCGACATAGATGTTTTTATTGACAATTTTCAGTTCAACCTCTGATTTGTGAGTCGAATTATTCACATCTGTTTTAGGTTCGTTTTGGTGTGCGTGACTGCTTTCAATGGTTTTATTGAAATGTTTAATATCAACCTCTGCTTGGTGAGTCAAATTATAAAAATCTGTTTTATTTTCCTTTTGGTCTGAACGACTGGTTTCAACTATGTTTGTATTAAAACCGTTCGGTATCGAATCAGGGACTTTGATGGATTTATAGAAGTATGGAAGATCAGCCACTGATTTGTTGGTAAATTTGCTCTCGTCTCGCGTGACATTCAACAGAACCGCTACCCGTTTACCGGATGTGTCAGTCGTCAATACTCTGTACACATCCACCTTGCCGTGTTCTGTCTCATACCCTTGCAGGTTCAGCGGCTGGAATCTATGTGTGATGGTCATGCCGCTGTATTTATACGCGACGCCGTACAGCAGCATCAATACGAAGCAAATAATGGCCAACTTTACCACTAATGTCCGCCGAGCGTTCTGCAAGAACTTTGTCGCCCTCGAGACCGCTCCATGAGCTTTCATTGTCAGTGGAAACTGCAAGAGCTGTGAACTTGACCGATGAATTGATCGATACACGCTGACCGGTTAAAAAAGAGACCGGAAGTTTGACCAGTAATGTGGCCGGTGAGTTGACTGGATTGATGATAAGTAAGATGGCCGAACAAATTTAATCCGATGTTTTTTCTTCACGAAACCCGCCGTCTGAACTATTTTTTTCTTACCATGTTTGCTACTGCGCCGTTTTGGGGAAGACTAAAATTCTGGAAAAAAAAGGAAGAAATAAAATCGGTAAAGTACTTTAGGGAACTGCATATAAATATAATTTCATTCAATGAATCTTAATACAAGCCTTTAACGAGACTTTACAGGTCTGAATAATTAAGATGTAAAAGTTCACAGCCTATACAACTGATAAAGTTATGTTTCGATATTAAAGGAACGATACAATCGAGAATTCTAATCGATAGAAGTCATGGAAGTAGGAATCACATACGACTACATAGCAGCATGAAATGTTCATTACGCATAACGCAATGTATAGTTTATAAGAGTATACTGGTCTCTGCAGGGTATCACTGCGTTGAAAACAAAGTTCTTGTTGATTATTTAATTTCTCACATTTGCTTGTAGGCTATGGGCAATTTGGTAATCTCTAAATTGTCCTATTCTTTCAAATTATGTTTTGTAGCAATTGGCCTTTGTCAATGCTGTTTGTACAAGGCGTACGTAGGCAGACACTTAAGAGGATTATTTTAATACAATGTCAAAATTTTACGTACTGATGAATAGAAAAAACACAGTCAATTGTTGCATTTTCCCATTGTTTTGCTTCTGTCCGACCTATTTTTAAAAACGACATACGATAACAAAAGGTACAATGTGCCGTTTACAAAACAATATCAGGTCTGCTGGTCTATTTTCGAATATTTAACTCAATTAATGGCTATAATTAAACTACTTCTTCTTAGAAGCATGTTTAATCGTATATAGTGTTTTAATTTGAATATTTGTAATATTATATTAAATTTATATAGCCAAGGATTGCAATTTTTTGATGCAGAATCCCGCTTTTTGATGCTAGCAATTTAGGAATTGCTTAATTTTGAATCCTGCAAAATATCTCCCTGGAATAATTTTGATGCAAATGTTACCGAAAACCGGAAACAAAATCATTCTTGACTTATTTTGACCTCTGAATATTGCATTGGACCTCTGAACATGTTAAGCACAGGGTCGTTTGACTCCAGTTTTTCAAAATGTATTTTGTAGATTGCACGTTTTCTATTTCGCGCAGTTTTTGTTTTTTCACTCATGCGAAAATTCCATTTGTTCATTCGGCCCCACTGGCGCGAAATTTTCTCGAGATTTTATTGGACAATTACAAAGGAAAAAAATAACACACAAAAGTCCTCATGTGACGGCAGTGGATATCGTTTGGGGATGTAATCGTTGCCTGGAGTTTTCCAAACTCCTCGCAAAAGTTATTTCCCTTTTCGAGTATCTCTTCACTAATGAATGATTATTCAAAAAGGGAGATCACTGTGTAGGAGATTGGGGTTTGTCTTCTGGTTGGATTACACTAATTTCATTGCCCATATGGTTTCATTACAAAAATGCCAACTTTCGAAGCAATTTTTGTATGCCTTTCTTATATATCAAATGCTGCACGTCTGGTATCATTTTAAATTTGATAAATATGTCCTCCTCCGATAATTGCAGTCAAAAATATACCGTCTCGTAACTTTCAATAGAGTAAAATTTGCCCAAATGCAAGCCACTTTGACAACAGGGTTTCGGCATTGACATTTCGACAAATGTACCGTACTTCAATAAACGCACCCAAACGTTTATATTACAACGTAGTCCCCATTGAAATGCACCAAAATGTTGCAGAAACACAACGGATAGAGGAAATAACTACACAAAGCGTGGGGGCGATCGCTTAATTATTTTCAAACCAGAAGAGAAAATGAATTCTATAGAAATAGGCACTACCGGTACTTTCAACCACGGAGGGATACAAAATGATTTAGTGTAATGTAATCTTCTGTCATGCACTATTCTACTTATTCTAACTTACGTATTTAAAGCAGCTGAGCCGGATACATTGGTGTCAGAGATGTGTTTAAGATTATAATCTTAAAAATATATTTAACCTGTTATGCAAATTTCTGCAAATTCAAATAAAACAAAACTTAAGTCTTTTTAACCGTTTTAATCCAATATGCAATCTGCGCCAATATGACCATTAACACACGAGCACACACGAACGCGCACTTGTACACGTAGGCTGACGCGCACAAACACGTACGCTCAGGCGCAAGCAAACCCGAACGCATGCACACGTTCACAAGTGCATAGGTGAGGCTGCATCAATTCACTGATGTTTTTAGTGTAAATAATTACTAGCATGTGTGTACATGTATTAAAGTCCCTTATAAGTCTTTTGTAGAATGGTCTTATAGAATGTAATGAATCTATTTTATGAATCGCAAAAGACATTTTTACAATACCTTGTATATACTGGGACTATAACAATGAAGCAATCTTGCTTGATGGAACATTTGAATAAAATTCAAGAAAGGTTACTCTTAAGTGCTTAAAAATGGTTGGCAATATGGTTTGAGTTACTTCTCTTCAATCCTATGTATGACTGGCAATTTTGCTGTATACATTATGAATAAGTCTCTAATAAATCATTTTATGAATGGCCAATGTTTTATCTATAGCTTTATGTTTTATATATGCATTGTGAAGATTGTAAATATTGGATGAGACTATAATAAACAAATAAACAAATAAACATATGTAAAACAATTATCTTCTTAGCGGAAATCCAGTTTAGGCGGAGAGTGTCGTCCCTGATTAACCTGTGAGGACTTCACAGGCTAATCTGTGACGAAACATAACGCACATGAATTAAGCCCAGTTTTCTCAGAAGGTTGCTCGTTAGGTTATAGTTGTATCAAACGTTAATCAAAATTTGTAAATTGTTTAACGTGCCCAGGTATTCAAGAAATAATAGGTTTAAGTGTTCTTCGAGTGTTTAACACCATATTTAGATGAAATTTTGTAAAATTGAAATTAACCTGACACCGAAAACATTTTTACTGAGCATAACACGGTTAGGCTCGCCCCACAAGTAATACCGCATGTATTGAATAGTGGTCAACAAAATATACTCTCGTTAAAATAAAGGTCGCGTTCTGAGAAAACTGGGCTTAATGCGCGCGCTTAAAGTGTCATCCCAGATAAGCCTGTGTAGTCCGCATAAGCTAATCAGGGACGACACTTTCCGCCTAAACAGGATTTTCGCTCAGATTAGACATCATGTAAACGGAAAATTCCATAAAAGCGAAAAGTGTCGTCCTTGATTAGCCTGTGCGGACTGCACAGTATAATCTGGGACGAACATTTACGCACATGCATTATGCCCAGTTTTCTCAAAACGAAATACACTGTTAATAAGGTATACATGTAGATGCGTCTTAATGCCCAAGCAATAACATGTTGTCCGTAATGATTGCATTCCACAATGGATTAAAACCTAGCAAGAAGTACAAGAACAGACTCGGCGATACGATTGTTTTCAATATTTAAAAAGCGTTGCACTACGCAAGCGTACGAGACGTACTCATTCGTTTAACGTTGGTATGGTTGGTTTGGTCTATTCAGTATACAATAGACATACAGTCCATGAGTATACATGTTCAAAACACAGTAATATATATATAAAGGCACGAAATGTGATCAGTATTGAATTTCATAAATTGTTAAATAAAGTATCAATACATGAAAAGGTCTAGGGCAATTGGATTACAATTTATTTTTATACGATTTCTAATATATTTGGTATGTATGGCCATGGTGTTTGGGACGCCAAAACGGCAAGACATTCGTCCGACGAGAGCCAGACAGGCTTATTATCTTTTTGCTTACTATCTTTTTTTAATATTTGAGTCTCGTTCTGGGAAAACCGGGCTTAATGCATGTGCGTAAAGTATCGTCCCTGATTAGCATGTGCAGTCCGAACAGGCTAATCTGGGAAGACACTTTCCGCCTTAACTGGATTTTTGTTTAAAGGAGACTTTCTTTAAACGAAAAATTCCATAAAAGCGAAAAGTTTCGTCCATGCTTATAATGTTAGTCAGGCTGACCTGGGTCGACACTTTACGAACATACGTTATACCCGGTTGTCTGAGGACGCGGCTCATTTTATACGATATTTGTACCAGCACAATATTATTTGACAGACTTGTACTAGTAGGCTTAGTTTATACGGTACAAAAAGCCGTTCAAACAGTATTTACACATATGTTTGATAAGCGCACAATTGTAAAATTTACCGATTGTTTTTTTCAAATATAATATAAACCTTAAGCATTTATTATAATATCAACGACGCTTTAAAATGCCATCACCAATGCGTTTACTTGAATTTGACCTGCAAGATTTTCTGCAACTAATAAGTGCTTGCCGTCACCAACTAGAATGTGAAATTTGTCTGATTTTGCAAATTGATAACTATGTGAGTAAGTCTAGACAAAACCACCACTTACAGTCCATGCTTTATGTTAAAAAGTCTCAATGCTGGTGAAGATTACCTCCGGTAATGTTTCAGATTTATAGCAACAGGGATTTGATCGTTCTGAATAAAGGCACTTAATACATGTTGACCACCATAAGTAATTTATAAGTTCTTGACGCCCTTTTTGGCCATGTTTGAAACATAGAATGTCAATGCCAAACACTGAAAACCAGCTTATGTGAATTCAAATACTTATCGCCATTTTTTAGTTTTCTTTTCACGCACATATAACAAAGCAGACATTTAAATCCGAAATGCTTACTGACCCAAATTAAAATGAACAAAGAAAAGTGTCTATACATGGAAATATGATATAAATACTGGTTCTTAGTGCACACATAAAACAGATAGAAGAAAAATTGAGCCTCGCTCTGGGAAAAAGGTGCTTCATGCACGTGCGTAAACTTTCGTACAAGATTAGCTTGGGCAGTCCGCACAGGCTAGTCAGGAACTACACTTTCCGCTTCAAAGCAATATTTCTTGTAAAGAAAATTTCTTCTAAAAGACAGTCCAGTTTAGGTCTAGGCGGACACTGTCGTCTCTGATAAGCCTGTGCGGACTGCACAGGCTAATCTGGAACGACACTTTAAACACATGCATTAAGCACCGTATTTCCAGAGCAAAGCTCAAATGTCAATAGGTAGAAAAGGTCACCTGCCTCCATGGTCCGATGGAAGTGGTCGTCCCTGTGGGGCGGGTCTGTGATAGAGGTTAGTAGGTCGGTGATCAGGGTCGTGAACTTATTGGCCCTGCCCGCGCGCGGCACCTCCTTTAGAAACACACCAGAGTTGGAACAGGGCAGGCGCTACCCGCACACATCTCTAATACAGGGCAGGCGCTACACGCACACATCGCTTATACAGGGCAGGCGCTACCCGCACAGATCTCTAATACAGGGCAGGCGCTACCCGCACAGATCTCTAATACAGGGCAGGCGCTACACGCACAGATCTAGGTCAAACATTCGGTGTGGGGATACGCGTCGGCCTCTGCCGCGCCATTTCTAGTTCATATAGTTTTCATTCGATCTTCAACAAACTTACTCAGAAGTTGTATCTAGACAAAATCTAGGCCAAGTTCGAATATGGGTCATGCCAGATCAAAAACAAAGTCAGGGGGTCACTTAGTGCATTTTAAGGATTAAGCATGGTTTCCGCTCTCAAATTGAAGTAGTTTTCATCCGATCTTCACCAAATTTGGTCGGAAGTTTTGTCTAAATGCTATCTAATTTTAAATGTGGGTCATGCCCATGGGTCATGCCGGGTCAAAAACTATGTCACAGGTTCACTTAGTGCGTTTTAAACATTAAGCATGATGACCGCCTCTCTAATGCAAGTTCTTTTNTTTGGGACTTCAAACACTGTCACGGATATTGTTCCGACATGGAACACATTTTTCGAACATTTGAATTTAACAAAATTATATAAATAAATATCGATGTGAACTATTCATTTCACTGTGTTCTTTGTCGAGATAAAACACATTCACAGATACGGGTATGGAACAATGGCAACAGGACCTTTGTTGTCAACCAAAGCACAAAACCTACCGACACACAATTAAAGATATATCGGTTTGAAAATCATGTTTACATGCAGCTACAAGACTCCTGTTACCTTAAATTGCTCAAATTCGAATCACAACTTTGCCGTTAAGGCTCGAGATTTCTTAAAGTTGAGGAAAGACTGTGTTTGCTTTGTAAGGATCCCAACAAGATTAAAATAGAATATCATTTCTGAATTCAGTAATTTTATCAAGGATTATCTTTCAATAACTGTGTTTCAAAGATAATATCAAATTACATAAAAGCATCTTTGTATCTTAGTGACGAAGGGAAACACTAGTATGGAACTTGTGGTGTATATAACTTGCATATAGATTGTATGATTTAACTTAATAAGTCTCCATTATATTGCTTAAGTATATCACAATTTGTTTGATGCTTATATTAATCGTGGATGATACCTCTATATCGGTATATCGAGGTGCATTCAAATGGTATATTGCGGTACGGTTTTGATTTATGACAATATAAATTCAAACTTCGTACAAAACGATCAGGGCTTTCATTCGACCCAGCACTATAGGCTTTGATGCTCAGAAATTATGTTTGTCTCAATTTTGACGAGTGTGAATAGTAAAGCGGCAGAAAACGTGCATCCATCTGTTTCTGTCTGTATCCAATAAATCGGGCGGAGCTGCAACCTTATTACCAAACACAGCGTTTACCAAATCAAACAAACTAATTTTATTGTGTAACTACATTATAATAAGCCCATTAATTGATTGCAAAACAATTTGAGTTTGAGCTTCAATAAACTGTTTTAATTGTTTGCTGTTGTGTAACTGTTTATTAATGACCAAAATGTTTCTGCTCATGCCACATTCTGAATTAAATCGTATTACTTTTGTCAGAAAAGACAATAAGAGATACTTTAAGTGGTAGTGCAAGAGCACATAATAAAGTAAGAAAACCGAAAATATACTTTAAAATCAAATGACAAATTTAACCATCTCGGGGTTGATTTTGTGTGTGTTAAGATACTAGAAGTAATTTAATTGATTAATACTGTAATAGTACTTTCATTCAAATAGATATTATTCATGTTCAAAGTTCATTTAAACTATGTGAATTGATATTAAAATGCAGTATTACATTGAATCTAAAAACTTTCAGTCAGAAACAGTTATTCCTGCAATAAAGACAATATTACTTTAGAGAAATGCCATACATATATTCTTTAAAATTGCTTTTTTAATTAGCAAGTTGACATTCAGGCTTTTCAATAATCAGTTTGCATGAATGCGAAATATACTCAGATTTTGCGCATTTAAGATTGCAAGCAATTAATATATATTAAAGCTATAAACTATCAGTGCATATCATGCCGATGTTACTTTGTATTAAGTCAATCTGTCAGTATATTGAGTAGAAATGCAGTATGCGCTCATATGAAACCAACCAATACTTGAATGGAGTAGTCTAAAGTTTATGTTATGCATAATTATCAATGTATATTTAAAGTGCAACCGTCAGTATATCCAGTAAAAACAACATTATATGAAGGATCGCTTTTATATCAAGTAAAAGTTTGGAAAAATATGATTCGGAAAGGATCAATTAATGTTCTTAAAAGAGATTATGCACCAGGGCCTGAGACTCATAGCCCTGTAACGAATGGGAAATATTACATCACTGGTTTTATTTAAACATGATTTTGAATGAATAAATCCTACTTAGCTGGATGACATTT
This sequence comes from Dreissena rostriformis, assembly GCA_007657795.1. NCBI lineage: Eukaryota > Metazoa > Mollusca > Bivalvia > Myida > Dreissenidae > Dreissena > Dreissena rostriformis. The sequence goes on from VMBQ01005223.1 coordinate 37,921, forward strand.
AAATATACGTAAACTGATTACAAACTAAGAAGTATTAACGGTGACTTCAGCAGAAAACGAGTTTTGCAAGCAATTAGATTAGGCAAACTTTCATTTCAAGTAAAATCTCGAAAATGGTGTTGGCCAATTTTACAAACTTTTGCAATAATAAAGTTATTCCCCGCTTCAATACGGACCTTAAATTAGATTTAAGCAATTTAGCGAATCTGATTAGCCAAATGTTTAATATTTTTGCGTATGACTCAAATTACGAACGAAAGCTTGAGCCCTTATTTATGTATTAATGTATTAAGACTTTTGGAAAAGCACAGTTGTTCTTTTATATTAAGCAGACTCCAATATTTATTATCAATTACCTTGATCTAACACAACCCTTCCCGTATGGTAGGGGAAGGGGGTCTTCATTGAAGCCACATACATACACAACTCAAAGTATCCGAGTTTGACAAGAGTTCACATGTTTAGATAGCGTATGTATAATGTGCACCAAAGGCTCTTAACCAATCATGCTATCAATGTCTGTGTCTGATAAGTAAAGACCCTAAATACTGATTACATAAAATTAGTTTTTTATATAGTTAAACCTAGTGATACGGGATAGCTATTTGGAAAACAAAGCTATGTAAAACAAATACATTTATACATTTTATGTTGATTAAACGGGGTTTACATAATCGTTGAGTCTTAACACAGAAACTTTAGTGCTTGCAATACAATTATAATGTTATACATATTATCAGAAAATGATTTCTGCTATCGTTTAAACTATTCCAAGTTTCTGAAAAAGGCAAGATTACTGAGGAACACATCTTATTTTAAATACCGCAGCTAGTCTCATAACTGAATATACATATGGCAACAAGTGCTTCAAAAAGCAAAATCAATAGGTTAACAATATGTTTACAGTGATTAGACGAGTACTTGTTATCTTAATCAAACATTTGATTTGTTCAATATATTAACAATTAGGACTGGAATGTTTGGACCCCCTCCCCCCCACGCCCCACCCAAAAAAAATGCTTTTGGTCGCGCAGAAACAATCCTTGTGGAAATACCGAAATTACCTTTAGTTTTCGTGCGCTCAAAGTTTTGGACACCCTGTGTTTGAGCAAAAGTAATTATAATTCGTGACTCTTATTATTCGGACATACAGACGATCTCCCATGTTTAATCACTGTACATTTGAGGAAGGTTTTATTTTTTTCCGAATAATTCTAACGATATTTACGTTACTCCCATGCCATATTACACCTGTGTTGTTTACAACCGATTTACGTTAATAAAACCTTGCAGATTAATACACGAAATCTACTCACCGTTTGATTATTTTTGGTAAATAGGAATGTGCACTCGTTACAGGTTATGATTTTACCCGATAGCTTTAAGTAGTTGCACAATGACAATGACAATGACAATAGGTTTATTTGAACTGAAAGGCCTCCGGCCCGAAATACAAACATATATGCAGTAATCATAAGTAATGACATTGTTTATACTATAAACTATAGTAATTGTGAGACGTGTTAAGTTAAAAAGAATAATGCTTATAGATATATAATCAAACATTTAAGCGTTAGTTTGATGTATTGGAACCAATATCGGAGGCGGTTGTTATCAAATGATTTAGTAGCACATTTACGAATTGAACATTATCGCACAAAATATACACAATATATGAGTTTGACTTCAGTAACAGTAAACTATCTCGTAACATATATGCAACGTCAAGATATATACCCAATTCAAAAATAGCTTGTTGCCTAGTGTCGGACATAATAAGCAAAAAATAAATGTTCTCATATAGTACATTCCAACCAGTTATCCATACAATATTGTTCTCTTATATGACCATAAACAGGACAGATAAATAAAAAGTGATACTCATATTCAATGCTATACACATTCCTATGTAGACATAATGGGCAGAATCTATATTCCCTGTTAATACCGATATGACGACCCTTTTCTATCATAGGTTGGTGATCAGAACAACGAAATTTCGAACAACAGTGTTTTAAACGATATGAAAATGGTGTAGATAAGTAGCTCTCTGGCTCAATTAAGCTTTTAAACAGTTTATAGTGTAAGCCTTTTTCACGAGAATTTATAACCACAAAAGGGTTTGCTTCGCACAGTCAACTAGTCTTGTTTGGAATATGTTTAAGAAGGTAACACTGTTTTCAAGTTCATTAGTAATCCATGCGTTACCAAACCCGAACAAAAACAGTAAATGTTTTACATGTGTTACCCACGTTACTCGACCAAAGTCGTCTAAGCGCCTTAATATTAAGGAACACTGCTTAGGGTATCTCGTAGAAGCAATCTGTGTCAGAGTCATCCAGTATTTGACACACTTAAACATAAAGTCAACGTTTAGTGGGAGGCGTCCACATTCTGCTAATGCAAAACTGTTTGTTACGTTTTGATTAAAACATGCTAACGTGTTGCAAAACTGAAATTGTACGCTTTCTATTGTATCACACATTTGATGACCCCATTATTTCTAGTTACCGAGGAATTACATTAAGTACATTTATGCGAATAGTTGATGTTTTGAAAAGCAATTAATTAAGAGTTCATGAGTGGCTTTATTTTCAACTAAAATAACATAACTTGGCATATGATGTCATTTAAATATTTGGAATTAATACTTTAAGGAGAGAAAAAAGCTTACCGAAAAACATTAACGTTCATCTATGGTATATATGCAAAGTATAATTAAGCATAATAAGACACTCAATTTTTTTACCAAAGTTCAAACTAAATTTACTCGGCCTATAGTGTCATTTTAAAATGGGGCATACATGTTTTATTTTACGAATCAAAATAATTCCTGATGAAATAGCTTACCGAACAATTTTAACTAACCGCGGACGACGAGGCCGACACCGGGGCGATTAGAATAGCTCGCCTATAAGTTTATCTTCATAAATAATACCAGTTTATATATTACCTGCGCCTATGACTGCATGAAGAAGATATCCAAATACAAACAAAGGTATCCTTTCGTGGTTATACATGCTCTATTGCTTTAGTCTTTTACTAGTTTATGACTCTAATAATACCCTTCCAGTGTTGTTAGAATGAACACGCACACATACGCTCATAAACACAAATAAATTTTCGACGATACGATTGCTATGTAAATAATCATTAGAAAGAAGCAACTTGACACTCAGCAGTTTAAGTTTGTCGAATAGCTCCAGCGACCATGACACAGCACAACAAAATGAATTCGTTTTAGAGGGAAATCGAGCACAATACAAATAGCAAAATAATGTGGTTATTTAATTTTAGACTCATCGTATCGTTATTTGATTATTTTGCATTGTTCCTGTTTGAAAAAACATCATATTAGTTGAAACAAACTTTCTTGTGATCGAGAATAACTCGCGAATACCTTTAAATAAGTTGTCATTTGGGTGCTTGTGATAGACAATCAAGCTATTTACTTAATTAACAATCTCCACCGCATAAGTGTATTTCAAAATTAAGCATATGGTGTTATCAAAAGGTGAATAAAAGTAAGGTGTCGCGAAAGGTCGACTTAAACACACGCGTAAATATAAAACTATTGTCCCCATCCGATGATTTCCACTCCTTCCCCTCCCCCATTGTGACGCCGATCGAAGATAATAATTATATAAGAACTATTCCAAAAACACATCAGTGTCTGAAAAGTATCACTTCAAACGCAGGGATATGTTGTTAATACCATTTGTTGTAATACTTTTAAACTGGTTTACATATTCTGTATTAGCTATATTAAAATGTATATACATGTGTATGTCTAAAAGTAAAGTATATGAAACCCTGCTTTTATTTCACTTTCGTTTTGAAAGCCTCACAATATCGCTTTTGGGACGTTAGCAACATTTGAAACATGTTTATTTACATCATGAGAAAATGAAGAGGAAGTGAGGAGGTTTTGTAATGTATAAATACGAAGTTTGGCGGTTGTAAGATCATTCAACATGGCGATCTCAAATTGTGAAGGTAACCATTGTACAAACATGGATTTGTTGCATGCTGAAATGGTAGGAAAAGGGACAAAATCGTAATCACACACATCACCTCAAACCAGCAGCGCAACTGAAACTTAATCGAATCGAAACCACGGGTTGTATGTATTATTGACTATGATGTGTACACTGTTAAAACAGCAATTACAAAAATTAAGCACAATATTGCCGAGAAACACAATACAAACATCGGTACCAGAAACAGCAAACAACACAGCTCATCTTAAATGCAGGACGTCAAATAAAACCGACCAATTAAAATCTAAAACATCGGAAGAGTATATAAGTGACACGTTTCGTCTGTTACTACTTATTTCCTTTTCGAATTCTGAGGACAGTGATTCCGAAGAGGACACCATGTCGGATGTCACCATTGTAAATGAATCGCATGACGTTGATGACATGTCGATATCTTCCGAAGACTCTGTGGACTTTGATCCATGGAATGGGGAAGCATTTCAAGAATGTCGATCACAATTTGAATCAGAGGTTCGTGTTGTAATAAGTATAGCCCAAATATCAATCAAAGCGATGCTGGGAAAGAGGTCTATACGACTATTAGAGATGTCAATCATAAGAAAAGGATGAACATTTTGACAAACAATCCTGTTATGGGTTACCTCTCTAAGGAGGGCCCAACTTAAAAAAGCATCCAAAGAATTAAAATACGCCGTGCAGAAAAAGCCATTTCTGACCGATAGCATTCTCGGAAGGTACAACCCCCGCAAATACAGGAGCATTCTAGAATAGACAGTGATGAATGAAACGGAGTATTGATGTGATCATATTTTTAATCAGAAGATAGCCAATTAAGTGTCGAACGTATACGTAACTAACAATGCTTTCTAGTGTAAAAGCTTCAGTTGTATGTTATAAATACAATCACATAAATTAATCGAGTTTGAATAAAGGCAAACCAATCAGCAATGGATTCCGTTGTTATCTTACCTGTTGAATGTACATGTGTATGATCAAACATCTTTCTTATTTTTATCCTCACTGCCACAGATTTCTTTCTCATTTACTCCTCACTGCCTCCTAACTTCATTCTTACTCCTTCTGCAGTTCATCAGTTTATAAAAACGTGTCCAGTCTGGAATAGTCAGCCGTTTTAACGTACAACGGGTCTATCTAGTAATGCAATGAAAATTGCCATTCTTAGGAACGGAGAACTTATTATTATCTCGAAATCGTGATGTTGAATGATGCCAAAAAGTTTGCAAACAAGTACTTAAAAGTTTAAATTATATATGTTTGAGCATTTTTATATGTACAAGGGCTCTATGTTTACGTCGTTATGGATGTATCATGTGTTCTACCATTATTAACAACAATATTTTATTTCAAATTGACGTTTAAAACATACATAATGTCAGGTTTTCATAAATATATTGCACAAACAGACTACCGTACGCACGGTTGTTTACCTGCTTCACATTCAGGTATTAATGTGTGAAGTAAAACAGTATAATTTAAAATATATCAATAAAACCGTATGTGCTTTAAACCCGTAAATTAATAGTATAAAATAATATTTTGCTATTAAATCATTTGTTTAGTTTCTTTAATTATTCAGGACTGGTTTTCCGCTAATTTACATGACGCATAAACAAACATAACCTTTATCTACGGTCTTATGAGTTTTCAACTAAAGGGACCTCATATTTTGTCAGTATGCGAACATTCATATAACACTAGTGCATAGTGAAAAGTTGTTTGCACATAACGATCAAAAGTTACGCAAAACACTGAGACCAAAAACGTCAAACGTACAAACGTCAAAAACGTATCATTTTATTTTGACGCCGTTTTTAGTCTGTTGGCGGAAGCCGACGCCTATCTTAAGTGGAAAGTCAGTAAAACGAATCATGGAAAAAAAATCATTCTGACGCCTTTACAACAACCACTTGTCTAATGTTCGGTAACAATTGAAATGTATGTCCTACTTTCTTACTCGTTGGCGGTCTTATTCATGTGAAAGTCTTAATATACATACACCGTGACGTCATTAGATTATTGTCAGTGCGACATATTTAGATACAAATAAAATAGGGGCCGTAAATCTGTCCCTTTTTCATAAAAAAAAACAACTTTTAAGACAAAAACATCGTGCACTGAATAAACTTTGCGTATTTTGTTTCGAATGGCAGCGAATTATTAGAAACGTTTGAAACATGATAGCGGATTATGTGAGTGACCTTAATGTTCGGGTTTCGCGCACACCTACTTATGTTCACAGGCATATCCCCATCGCGACGTGAATAAGTTTGCTAAATTACATCGTTTTGACTTTTTTTCGCTAAGCTTATTTTTCATACCATGACAAAATACTTGATTAACTTTGTTTCTTAGACGGATGTTTTTTCTTTAGTAAGACTGTGGCAGTATTGATCGAATAACGTTGTAAAACTGATTTGATCCATTCATCACTAGGCCATTTTATAGATAAATTGAAAAACAACGACATTTGACATTTTATTTTTTTAACTTAAGAAAATAAACTAAAGATTTGTGTTTTGTGTCCATATTCTATGGTACGAAATATTTCATATATTTTCAATCGAGAGTTCATGCAAAAAGTATTTTTAATACGCAGAATTCGGATGTAATTTAAACGGCTTTAATACCAAATATAAGGAAAATAATATCAGTTTCCGTTTATTGGCAGAATCGGCAAATACATGCTTTTGGTCACATAATAAACAAGTATATAAAAAAACGATCACACAAATACAATACTAAACAAAAACCATATTACATAAATAGATAATTAAATTAATGCATACATAACTAATAACTGAATAACTTGGTGTACATCTTTAGTTTTATCAAAAAAGCAACAAAGTAGCTTATTAGCAGGGTAGCTCTCATAAAGTTAGAAAGCAAAAAGTAAACTTTGCAGTGAACGTTTAATCTGCAAAAATAAGAAAAAAGGAGCAATACGACAGACAGACAGAAAGACAGACAGAGACAGACAGAGACAGACAGACACAGACAGAGACAGACAGAGACATATAAAGACAGACAGAGACAGACAGAGACAGACATACAGACATACAGACAGACAGACAGACAGACAGACAGAGACAGACAGACAGGCAGGCAGACAAACACAGACAGACAGACAGACAGACAGGCAGGCAGTCAGGCAGGCAGGCATACAGACAGACAAACAGACAGACAGACAGACAGACAGACAGACAGACAGACAGACACAGACAGACCGACAGACAGACAGATAGGCAGGCAGGCAGGCAGATAGACAGACCGACAGGCAGGCAGACAGACAGACAGACCGACGGACAGATGGACAGACGGACGGACGGACACACGTATTGTTTCCAGTCTACCCCGTTTTCTTCTGAAAATGATATGTACTCGTAAAGTTAGGCAAATCAAGTTAGTAAAACTGGATGGGAAATAGATAACTGTGGCTACATGTCAATCAATGGTATTCCTTTTGTTATTATATGGATTGTCTGTAAGTATGAACTTCACCTTAAGTTATAGAAACAAGCAAACATTTGTGGCAAGCCTTCTTAAAATCGCCTGATGTAGATGAAGTTAATATTTTAATATCCCCATTATTTATTTGAGCAATTATCTTTATGTGTGACCTTTTCTTTACACTTTTATTTACACAATTTACAATACACAAGAAGAACATATTCATACTACACATAACATACATTTACAAACATATTAAGGCATATAAAGGTGGTTAGTTCCTCTAACCAGGAATAAATTATAGGTTCGATAGTTAAAATATAAAATTCTATGCAAAATAATTTTCAGTTGATTTACATTATGCTTATTAACATTCTACCTTTGCTTTTGTTTCACAAACAAAACAATAAGGTCAGAAAATACTTTAAAACATTACATAGTACATTAACAGGGAAGAATGATTATGTATTTAAGGTTAGAGATCATGTTGACATAGCTCAGAAAGCAAAGCAATATATATAATCGTATTCAAGTGTCTTCACATTATAACGCATATTGTTTTGGAATAAAAACAACCAAAAAAAAAAAAAAACAACAGAAAGTATGTGAAAAGTACAAGAAACAATATGGTAAAGCAATAATGATGTATATAGAAGTAAGACATATGTCAAAATGTATAGGAACAAGTTACATCAAACCATTACATCATTGCGTAAGCCCTATGTGGTAGCATAGGGAAATGCGATGTATACAATGTAACAATTTAAAAGATTTAGACAAAATATCCTATAACCGACATACGGCAGCATTCAACGCAAAAGCGAAAAAGAATAGTGTCTATCGGTTAGGGCGGAGTTCCTGTTTTGGGATTTAAAAAAAGATAAATAAGCACTCGGTTGATGATGCATTGTGCGTTAATTATTCATCAGTTCTTTTAGAAGGACTATGAACTTAGATAATAACTGGTGCTTGGTATCACTTTTTTGTAATGTATTTCCAATATTAGTAGACCGTCCAGGAGGATGCTGGACATATTTACTTGACGTGTTCGACTCTCACTTTTCATATACGCTTTGTAGATTGTAAAACATATTTCACTTAAAATTATATTTATATCATTATATGCTGCGTATTGTGTTTTGTAACCTATAGTTATGTTGTGTATAGTATTCATAGGCTTATTTAGTCCTATACCCTTAAATATGTGATTGATATAAGTCCAGAATTGGGTGGTAAAAGGACATTCTTAGAAAAGGTGTTCGAATGTTTCTATTTCCTGGCAAAATAGGCAGCATGGGGAGTTATATATGTTCTATTTAAAAAGAGTTTCGCTCGTGGGAATTATTCGGTTTAATATTTTGTATTTCAGTTGTTGAACGTTCGTATTCACAATTATTTTATGAATAGTAAAATATAGCGAGTGCCAGTTTATTTTTTGGTTTAACCTTGTTTCCCAAAACTTGTGCAGGTAAGGTTAGGTGAAGTGTTTTGTTATAAGTACTGACCTAATGTCTTTGTTGCTTAGAGCCTTCAATTCAAGGTTTTTGCCGTAAGTGTTTGTAGTTTTAATGTTTACGTTTGAGTTAATCGATTCATCTGATTTGAGTATTTCCTTCCATTGTGTAAGTATAGCTAATTTAATGATGTTTGTTTATGCTAACCAGTTTCGTTTAGATTTAAGTTTGTGTAAGATAACATTTTCATTGTTTGTTATAATGTCGTTTATGTATAATATCCCGGATTCGATCCAGTTAGCGAATAGTAAACATTTTCCTTTGTATTTAATGAATCTGTTACCCCACATCATTTCAGATCTTATATCTAGAAAGGTTTTGGGTTTCGATTTGGGTTTAATATTGTTTAATTCAATGTAGTTGTTAATGAGATCTGTGTAAAAAGTGGAATTGTTTTATGGACACTCGGTAAGGATTTAAACGAATCTAAATTCATTTTAAAAATTAAAAGGTCATTTCCGAATTGGTTTAAAAATAATTTTGGAATAATATTCCAATTGGCCTCATCGTTATGACATAAAAGTTTAATCCACTTAATTTTTAAACATTTGGAGTAAGTTTCAAAATCATGCATTTGTTGCCAATCAATAGTGATCGCTTTATCTTTTCAGGTTTGTTATTCCATTAAAACCTTAATAACATTGAGTTGATTTCGATTAGCCTTTTTTTTAGAGATACATATGTTTTGTACTTAATAAGCTAACTTTGGTAACAATAAAGATTTGATAACCGTTACTTTACCGAAGATAGTTAAATTTCGCTTGTTAAATTCATATATTATGGTTTGACAACCAGATATTGTATTTTCCCAGTTGAGGAGTTCGCATTCGTCACGGTTTGTTCCAAAATCAGTTCCGAAAGCCTTAACAGTCGGTTTGAATGTATGTTGGTGATTTATGGAAGGGTTTATCCGCCAGTTCACGCATTATGCTTTATGGCATTGTATTTCATGCAATTCATTTTTCATGTTGCTATTTATAATTGCATTTTGCTTTATGACATTGTATATCATGCAATTCATTTTCCATGTCGTCATTTATAATTGCATTTTTCTATTTATGATATTAATTGAAATGATACGTTTGAGTGACTTTTTTTATAATGAATCCATGGGTCTTAATGACATATGTATACTCCTTTGTTATAATTTATTAGTTCTTCTTCTTATGTCGAAAAGTAAAATGTAATGTAAATTCTCTCTATACTTTACGTGTTGAAATGTTACAATAGAATTATTACTTTAAATTTCATTTTGCAAAAGTCATTGGAAAGAAAACACGGGACGAGCTTTTTTCCATCAGTTCTTCAATATGGCTTGCATAGTTCGTTATAATGTTTACTCGATGTATGTTAATCCTATATTCTTGCCAGTACATGACGTATGCATCATTTCTGTTAAATTGTTTATGTGGCTATCTTCTTGTTGCTTAATTCATCTTTCTATGCAAAAAATGCGTTATTACATTACAGGGAACGAATAAGAAATTTGGCATTCTAGCGCAAATTATTATACAGGGAGACAACTCTGGCGTGTGTATGATAATTTACGGGGTGTAGACTACTTTTGTCGAAACAATATTTGCGTCCAAACTAGTTTTGCTGATAATACCCTTCGTGAAGAGATGTATTCGTGTAGACTAGTTAATAAATAAATAATATTATTTATTTGCAACTTGCAAAACATACGGTACTGTGACGTACGACCACGATACACGCGTGTGCGCATGTGTGCGTTAGCGTATATGTGTGCGTTTATATGTGTGTTCGCGTATGCGCGGTGTTTGTTTTTATGTGTGTGTTCTGTGCTTTCATCATGAAGATTTTGTTTGCTTTC